>VXAD01002239.1:882779-975173 GCA_013399195.1 Dicrurus megarhynchus | reverse complement strand
TTTTTTTTTTTTTTCCCCCACTTCCAGAGGAACATGGCTGCTATTAAAGCACTTTTCCATGCTCCTGGAGCACCCTCTCCTGTCCAAGGAGCCGCAATTCCCATCTCTGTGCCTCAGGAACAGAGAGAAATTAACCCGGGGATGAGCTGTGAGGGCAGGATGGGGACACACCTTCCCGTACCCTTTTCCACCCGGGGGTGACTCCAGCTCACCTGGGCTGGCTCCGGACAGCTGGGACGCGGATGCCGAGCGGGTGACTCACCACCTGCAGCAAATAAAAATTTATTTATCTTAGACTGAGCTCCTAATGCGCTGCCGGAGCTCGTTTGTGTTCCTGCTCCTAATGGATACAAAATCACAGTGTCTGCAGCGTTTCGCGTACGTTTTTAACACTTTTATTTCCCCAATTACACCCAGTTTACCTGGGAGAACACATACCTGGGTTATAAAATTAAATCAAGAGGCAGAGATGTCGATAGATGAATCCATGGAGGGTCTGTTTGCACCCCACGGTAGGTGTTTGTCCTGGGAAAATCCCACATAGATCAGCAGGGGGGACGGGAATGGGCTGAGGTCCCCCATGTCCCCACATACAGGGGTAGCAGGAATGGCCCTAAGGTCCCTCATGTCCCCACAGAATGAGATGCAGAGTTTAAGATCCGCGTGTCCCCACAACCAGGGGTGTTGAGGAAGGACCTCGAGACCCCAAATGTGTCCAGGACCCCCGAATAGCCCCGGGGTCCTCCTCCTCCTCAGAAACACCATCGAGAGAGAGCCAGAGCGGCCCAGCCCGGGACGCTCCGCCCAGCTCACCTCTATGGTCACCGCGCTGCATTTCTATGGCCGGCCTCGGAGGACCGCGTGGTGACGTTAGTGGGGTGGTGCTGTCGTCGTGGGGGGAATTAATTCCGGCAGCGCGGCGGCGCTCTGGGCTGAACTCTATGGCCCATGAGCGCTATGTGAGCGCGCGTCTCTATGGTTGGGTGGCGCTCTAGCCCGTGCTCAGTGGTGCGGGCGGGGCGGCGCGGGGCCGAGGCCGCCATGGCCGCCATGGCCGGCGCGGGGCCGGGCCCGGCGGAGGGGCCGTGCGTGCTGTGCTGCGGGGAGCTGGACGTGGTGGCCCTGGGCCGCTGCGAGCACCCGATCTGCTACCGCTGCTCCGTGCGGATGCGGGCGCTCTGCGGTGTCCGGTACTGCGCCGTGTGCCGGGAGGAGCTGCGGCAGGTGAGGCCGGGCCCGGGAGCTGGGGGGGCCTCGGGCCGGGCGGGGCAGCGCTCGGGCACGGGGCGGTCGGGGAGTGTGCTGAGTGGAACCGGTGGGGACGGGACAGCCCGGGTTATCCGCTCTCTGCCCCGCTCCCGGGGGTGCCGCCGCCACCCGGGCGAGTGGGAAACAAAATGTGAAGAAAATGGAGTTTGGAGTGAATGTTTATGGTTTGAAGTCAGTAGGGCTCGCTTTGGCAGCACAGAATGGAGCCTTTGCTCCCTGCTTCAGGAGGCATCCCCTCTTAGGAGGGATCATGGAATCGTGAAATCCTGGAATGCTTTGGAATGGAAGGACCTTAAAGCCCATCCCGTTCCATCCCTGCCATGGGCAGGGACACCTTCCACTATCCCAGGCTGCTCCAAGCCCCGTCCAGCCTGGCCTTGGACACTTCCAGGGATCCAGGGGCAGCCACAGCTTCTCTGAGAATCTATTTCTGGATTTATAATGTAGCTTTTGCTGTAAGAACTGAAATTCTTTACTGTATTTATGTCTCAGCCTTTCTGGGCTGGGGCTGGTAACTCCAGCTGTTCCCTAAATGTTGCTGCTACCCCAGTAATTCCCAGGCTGGGAATGTGTGCTGGAGCAGGCAGTGGTAGGTGGCTCCTGTAACACCTTAAACAGCTGCAGTGCTCAGAGCCCAGCGGGAGCAGCTGGGAACAAGGAAATTCCCTGAGAAGGGTATGTGGTACAGATAATTTAGGAAGTGTTGTGTGTTTTGCTCCTCGCTTTCCTGGGAGTTAAGGAAAGAAGAAACAGTGGTTTCCCTGCCAGACTCTTTGGCATTGAGTCACTTGTCACTTAGAGACTCCAGGTTCCCGTGTGATCCTCCAGGAGATGGGGAGGAGCCGAGGGCAGGGCTCCTGCCAGGCATTGGCTGTGGAAGGGGTTGTGTTGGTTGAGGATATTTACTCTGGGAACAGCTGTGGGAGCAAAACAGACCAGAAACGTTTCCGAAGTTCGTTCAAACTCCAAAGACCAGGCTGGGCCAATCCACGTTTCTCTGGCGGGTTGATAAGATGTCCTGTGGCTTTGCTGACAGCAGGGGACAGTGCCTGGGGGTGGTGACAGCTGGGGCTGGCACAAAGCTCTGTGGGCGTGGGGAGCTCCCAGAGTTTGTGCCGAGGAACTTGCCTGGAATCCCTCAGCTCCCGCTGATCCCGGTGCTGTGTCCCACAGGTGGTGTTCGGGCGGAAGCTCCCGTCCTTCTCCTCCATAGCCCTGCACCAGCTGCAGCATGAGAAGAAATATGACATTTATTTCATGGATGCAGAGGTTTATGCACTGTACAGGTGAGCACTGGCTGCTTCCTGGAATGTCTCCCCGAGCACGTGGTGAGGCACGGGACGTGGCAGGAAGTGCTGCTGTGGGAGAGCAGGGTGGTGTGGTTTCCTGGGATTTGAGGAGCTGGGGATGTGAGTCACCTGCCATGCAGGTGTTTTTGGCAAGGTGACAGGCTGGAGCAGGGCAGTGGCACTGAACACTCAGCAGTTCCTCGAGGCTGCAGTGTTGGATTCACCAACGTAACACACAAGCTTTGCTCTCTCAATAAAAGGCATTTTTGGCATCTTTAGCAGCAGCAAACCTGCTGAAAACCTTTCTATTCCTTGCATGGCTGCTGTGGAAATTGATAAAGACTTAATTACTGTTATAATTGTAATTACTGCTGTGCTGAATAAGGACTAACCAAACCCAGTTGTGCCAAGTATTGCATGAAGAGTAGCACTGTCTCCACACAAAGATCTTAATTCTGAATGGGAGAGAAAAAAGGTGGAGTAAAAAAAACAGTGCAGAATAAAAACATGGCATCAGCATCGTGTTCTACAAATATTTTTCATAACAATCTTAATTGGGAGGGTTTGAGATAATGGAAAAGATGAAGCCATGCAGGCAGTGGAACCTTTTCCTTGGAGAATTGGGCATTATATTCACCCTGATTTGGGCTGAGAGTGGAACTTTGGTACATTTACAGTTTTGCATGGCTTGATATTTATGGAAATGAGGGAGTGGGAGTCTCACAGTGAGACCAGTGCTCAGCTCTTCTTGGGAACCATTGTGGGGTGGGGTTTTGGGGTGGGTTTTTTCCCCTCTTTTCCTCATACAATTCTTTATCTCTCCCCACCATATTCCTCCGTTTCCAACAGTGGAAAGTATAATGGAATTGGATGTGAATGTTGCAGGAATCAGCTGAATCTCCAGTAGTGGAAGGGTTTGTTTCAGTTTACTCAGTTTTGTAGTGACAGTGTAGTTCCTACTCTGTGGCTGCTCAGCTCTTCTCCAGCAGTTGGAACCTTGGTGTAATTTGGTTCCATTCCTGCTATACAGCAGAATTCTTGGAATAAGCAGGTCACAACCCACACTACAGATTGCAGGGGAAGCCATAAAGCTGGAGCCTTTTCCTAGGGATGGAACATTTGTGTTTTGCTAAAGGTATCGGGGTGCTGAGAGGGAATTGGATCATTTTTGGGACTCTCTCTCATCCCTTAGGAAGCTGCTGCAGCACGAATGCTCCTTGTGCCCGGATGCAAAGCCCTTCAACACCTTTGCAGATCTGGAACAGCACATGAGGAAGCAGCATGAGCTCTTCTGCTGCAAACTCTGTGTTAAACACTTAAAGGTGAGCTGGGCCTCTGCTTGGATGTTTGGGAAGGAGAGGGGTTTTCCTCCATGACTTCCAGGAGTTCTTGGGAAGGATGGGAAGGCAGAACAGCAAGGATTTATTTAGGTTTCCTCTTCCTGCAGTGAGGCCAGTTGCTTTATTTTAAGCCTTTCTCCTTCCATATACTGATTAATGAAGAGGGTCTGGAGGTTCTCCAGATTTTAAATTAAACCCCGCGGTGGTGGTGCCACAGTTGGTTCGTGCCAGGTGAACTGGAGTTCGCTGCCAAAAGGGATGGGATCCAGGGGTGAGCAGTTTGACCTGAATGAACCCTAATAAGTTTGGGAACTGAGTTGAGTCTTTTCTGTGGTCTTGGAATCCCTGGAGCCGATTGAAGGGAAGTGGGGAGGGAGGGCAGGACATTCTTTGGTTTGTGGTGTCCTTTGAGCTCTGGTGAGGTGCTTCATGCTCAGTGTACGTAGCCAGCACTGAGGGAACTTGCTTGTCATTTTCTCTCACAAACAATATTAAAGCTTGCTTTTTAATTTCAGAATATTGTAGAGATTTTTATTTTAAAGAAAGAAGTTCCATGTTACTTGTACCCACTGAGTAGAAGCTCTTAAACTTGTGAAAGTTTCAGTCCATAGCAAAGCCAAACAAACCTTTTCCCAGAGCAATTTCCCAGTCTTTGTCTACGCCAGAAATAAAGGATATTCTGTTCTCAAGGCTAGGTTGATCCTTTAGGCATCTCCAGAACCCTTCCTACCAAAATAGCTCACGTGGTAGTGGGGACAGAGGGTTGGCTTATGATACTCAATTTGTTCACTGAAGTGGATCCTCTGTGTGCAGCTGTTTGGGGTGGTTACTGTGTGAGGAAAGTAAAACAGCTCACTTGGGGTTTTTAAATTCGAGAATGCAAAATACTGTTCATTGAAAAATACATAGTTAGAATTTTTCCACCCCAGAGATTATAATTTAAAGCTGTTACAGTATAAAAAGATTCCAAAGGGAAAAAAGTGAATTAAATCCATTTCCAGTGTTCAGAGAAATGCAAATTAGATTGAATTTGAATCCATCACTTGAATTTTATTTCCCGTCCACCAAAAATTTTAGGTATTGGTGGTCAAACTGCATCTTTTTGAAGCAAGTCTTCCACCCCTACAAATGGAGAAGTTGGACACAAGCTGGCTTGTTCCGTTTAGTTCTGTGTCCATCAGAAACAATACAAATCTCTAAATACGAATCTATGAATACAATATCTGTCTCTCCAGATCTTCACCTACGAAAGGAAATGGTATTCCCGGAAGGACCTGGCCCGGCACCGGATCCACGGGGATCCCGATGACACCTCCCACCGCGGCCACCCCCTCTGCAAGTTCTGCGACGAGCGGTACCTGGACAACGACGAGTTACTGAAACACCTGCGGAGGGATCACTACTTCTGTCACTTCTGTGACTCTGAGGGGGCTCAGGAGTACTACAGGCAAGCAGATTGTTGATATGACTCCTTTCTCTAGCTTAAATGTTGAAGTAAAATTGCTTGGGTCTGCTTTGAATGTAGGGGATAGTAGTGTTTGGAGGCAGAGTGGAGGAATGGCAGCAGGTTGGCTGCAATTCCTCAAACAAATTGCCAAAATATTCACTTTGAGTCTAGTTCATGCTTTAAAGTTTTCTTTATTAAAAGTTACATTTTGCAGCCTGACAGCAGCTGTCTGGTGTGTTACTTTTAATGGTGGACAGGAAATGTTCTTAAGTTACACCAGAGGAATTTTAGATTGGATATTGGAAAAAATTCCTTCATGGAAAGGGTTGTCAGGCATTAGAAGAGGTTACCCAGGGAAATGGTGGAGTTGCCATCCCTGAAAGTGTTTAAAACCTTGTGGATGTGGTGCATGGGGACGTGACTTAGTGGTGAACATGGTGATAGTGCTGGTTGGTGGTCTTATTTCCAACCTTAATCCTGTGATTCCGTGTTTCTAATGCTCCAAAGTTGATGTGCAAAGGGAATAGAAGTAACTCTTCTGTCGTGTGCACAGCTGGATGTGCTGAGCATCTGTGGGTTTGGTTTAACACCTGGATCACGCATTGGCCGTACAGAAACTGTGTCAGGAAAACATCCCTGGGGATAAGGGCAAAGCAACCACCAGGGCTTGTCCTCGCTTGCCCTTGTAAGAGTGGCTGTGTCGTACCGTGGGAAGGGTCAGCTCTGTGTTTTCTGCTCGCAGCGATTACGAATACCTGCGGGAGCACTTCCGCGAGAAGCACTTCCTGTGCGAGGAGGGCCGCTGCAGCTCGGAGCAGTTCACGCACGCCTTCCGCACCGAGATCGACTACAAGGCCCACAAGAGCGCCTGCCACAGCAAGAGCCGGGCCGAGGCGCGCCAGAACCGCCACATCGACCTGCAGTTCACCTACACCCCCCGGCACCCGCGCAGGACCGACGGTGGGCTGGGCCGGGGCCACGGACAGGCACCCCAGGGTTAGGGAGGGACTCCCTGCGAGGGTGGGGAGGCTGCTCCGTCCCTGCAAGTGCCCAAAGTTGAGCAGCCTGGTCTAGTGGAAGGTGTCTCTGCTCAGGAATAAGATGTCCTTTAAGATCCCTCCCACCCAAACCATTCTATGGCTCTTGTTCTCTGAGACTTTTCAAGAACATCTGGTGAATATTTAATAGCCACGAAAAAATTCTTCCCAAAGAAGGTAGGCAAGCCCTGGAACAGCACCGAGAACTTGGAGAGGTTGAGAAGGCCTCTTCAACCTGAGAGGTTGTTGAGCTTGAAGATAACCAGAACTTGCCCAGACAGAGCCCTCTGATGTATTTTCAGAGCTGGCCTTGCTTTGAGTAAAGGGCTGGAGCAGGTGATATCCAGACATCCCTTCCTACCTGAATTGTTGTAGGATTTTTGTGTAGGAATGTGTGAGTTTAATGAAGACACGTAATTTTAGGAGAACTGCGGACTTGGTCATCAGAAAAAAATGAAGATAATTTGTTTGTACCAGTATATCTTTGTGTTTTTCAGGCACAGTGATGCCCACAGTAGAGAAATAACTGAGAGTGATCATCCCTCCCTCCTGTTTAGGTGTTGTAGGTGCAGAGGACTTTGAAGAGGTTGACAGGTTCAACAGGCAAGGGAGGGCGGGCAGGTTGAGCAGCCGAGGAAACCAGCAGAACAGGAGAGGCAGCTGGAGGTACAAGAGGTGAGTGGCACATGGTTGTGGGGAGTTTTATTCCCATTTAGTGTTGGCTTTTCCTTGCCAATTCACAGTATTTTGGTGGATTAGGAGGAAGGAAGTGGTACAAAGTTTGGAGGCCTCCATGGTGAATCCTTATCTGAGAGCTTCCGGTCCAAGTCTGTGTCCTGGCTGTGTGCTTGGTCGTCATGGAATTATTTTGTGTGAGGTTTCAGCTCAGGAAGCAAACAATGTAACCCTCGATTTGTGGGTTAAATGAACTCAGAACCCTAAATGAATTCCAGCAGCTGTTTTTAAGCAAACTTCTCTAAACGGGATTTTCTGAAGTAGGTGACAAGTCTGTGCAGGTTTAATGGAGTTTTTGGTCTGGGTAATCATGAAATTCCTGTTCTAAGGACCTGTTTCATTGAACTAACAGATCTCTGTGTGGCCAGACTGAGTGCTTTGGAAAAGGAAGAGGGTTAAGTATTGAAATGAAACTTTGCATTTCTGTCTCTTCATCCACACCAGACCTGAGTGCTTTTTACATCCTGCACATCTTATTTTCTTCTTTTTCTCGCTGGACGGGCAACTGGTTCATTACTGGTGATTCCACTGGGGGAAAAAGTCCATCCCAAAACACTCCTCTGTTGGTGTCGCATGTGGATCGTGCATGTGTTGAGAGTTCATGCCCAGCCATGTCTCAAAGAGTTCCTGTGGCCTCCAAGAATGATTCCATACGTTTGGAAATGAACGGGACAGACAGGTGCCCCCTGCATCCATGGTACTGTCTCTCCCAGTTCACTCTGGTTTCTTCTGGCCTGGATTATTATTCCCACACATGGAATTTGCGAATCCAAGGGGGAATGTTGCCTGGCTGGGGTGGATTGGAGTGGTGGGGCTGGTTTAGGCTTCTCAGCAGGTGGCAGCACAAGATCAGGGATGTCACTGGAGCTGGCACCACAGAGGTGAGACTGGAGCAAGGCAGCTGCTCTGTGATCCTTGCTGTTTGACCAAGGGAGTCTTCCCTGTCCTGCAGGGAAGAAGAAGACAGGGATGTTGCAGCAGCAGTCAGGGCATCTGTGGCAGCCAAACGGCAGGAAGAGAAGAAGAGGGTGGAGGACAAAGAGGAAGGCAGCAGCAGCAGGGGGAGAAAGGACGATTTGAGGGATCCCGACATGCTCGGCTCCAAACGTGTGCCAAAGTCTTCAAACGATGTCACAGGTGAGTGTTGGACAGGTCCTGCACTGCAGGGCATCTCAGGGTCTGGAAGGTTCCCTCAGAAAATTCTCCTTACCCATGTTTTGCTGATTTAAAGTACCATGAA
Organism: Dicrurus megarhynchus; assembly: GCA_013399195.1. Classification (NCBI taxonomy): domain Eukaryota; kingdom Metazoa; phylum Chordata; class Aves; order Passeriformes; family Dicruridae; genus Dicrurus; species Dicrurus megarhynchus. The sequence continues at coordinate 966,816 of VXAD01002239.1, read as the reverse complement.
TTTCCTGTATGCCACGGCATAATGGGGAGCACAGTTAATTGAAGGAAATAGTGATGCATGGATTGAAATTGTTCTTCTGGAATGTCGGTTAATGACATCATCAGCTGCTGAAAATAGGCCTTGCTAGTGCTGCTGTCATGGTCATTGATAGCCCCTGCTCTGGAATGAATGGGTTTGGGTTGAAAACATGTCTTTGCTCTTTCTGTCCCTGTTCCAAAAGAAGCAGCTGCTAATGGAGCGCTCAGCCAGGACGACTTTCCAGCAATCGGCTCTGCAGCAGGACCTCTCCAAGGGTGAGTCTGTGCAGGGCTGCAGCAGGGACAGGGCACATTTAGAAGCTGATTGATGTGTTCTGCATTTCTGGGGGAAAATAATTTTCTAGATAATTTGATCACTCCAAGGCTTCCCCTGGCCCATCCCCTCCTGCCTCGAGCCAGCTCCTGGCTTGTCCTTAGAATCATGGAATAAAATCGTGGAATATCCTCAGCTGGAAGGGACCCTAGAGGATCATCAAGTCAAACTCCTGTTGTGCCACCTGAAGTGAGAGTCTGAGGGAGAGTGGAGAGTTGTGGGTTGTGCTGTCCCTTGGGGTTGTGCTGCCTCAGTAACTCAAACCCTCTCCCTTCCCCACAGCTCTGCCCAGCCAGCACTGGTTAAGCTTAAAGAAGAAGATTTCCCAAGCTTGTCCTCCTCTGCAACTCCCAGCATCTCATCAGGGATGTCTCTGACGTACACGGCGACTGCCAGGAAAGCAGCCTTCCAGGAGGAGGATTTCCCAGCTCTGGTGTCCAAAGTGAAGCCCACCAACAAGACAGTAACTCACATCACATCTGCATGGAACAATGGTTCCAATAAAAACGTAGTCAAAGCCATGAGCAGCCCCTGTGTCAACCAGCCAGCCAAAAAACCATCCTTGAACACCTCCAAAGGAAGTAAGAAGAGCAATAAACTCTGTGAGTCGGACGACGAGGACGGCGGCGGTGGCCTGACCACCCAGGAGATCCGGAACACCCCGACCATGTTTGACGTCTCGTCCTTGCTGGCAGCTTCTACCTCACAAACTTTTACGAAAGTGGGCAAGAAAAAGAAGACAGGGGTTGAGAAGCAGAGCCCGTCGTCCCCACGCCCGTCCCAGGAGACGTCATTCCCCAGGCCAGCGGCGGAAAAGCCCTCGGAAGCAGAGCAGCCGTCCAAGGTGTTCCCTGCTGCTCACGGCCCTGACAGAGCCACAGCTGTCGTCAATGGGCACTCGGATAAACCATCAGCTGGCTGTGGTACACCCAAAGAGCCCCCCGGCCTTAAAAAGCCCCCAGTGACTAACAAATGCCCTTTACCTCAGGAAGACTTCCCAGCTCTTGGGAGCTCAGGATCAGCCAGGATGCCCCCGCCACCAGGTAAGCACGGAATGAATCACAGAGTCACGGAATGATTTGGGTGGGAGGGATCTTAAAGATCATCTCATTCCATTCCCTGCCGTGGGCAGGGACACCTTGTGCTATCCCAGGTTGCTCCAAGCCCCATCCAACCTGGCCTTGGACACTTCCAGGGATGGGGAAGCACTGCTGGGCATGGCCAGCTTGGCTTGTAGAGAGCCCAGAGAACACACGGGTGCGTTGTATAAACTCATTCTGGCTCTGTATAAACTCATTCTGGCTCTCGTGTGAGGTTCTGCCACCAGGTGCCAGTTGGGCTCTGGAGGTAAAGGCAGCCTGGGTGTCACAGGAGGGCTGGAATGTCCTCTGGGAATCACCTCTGCCCCACAGCTGGAGGTGTTTGCTCACTGGGGGTGGTTCATGGATGAAGAGCTGGTTTTTCCCTGTCCCCAGGGCTGACACATCCATGTGTTGTGCTCCAAGATCTGCCTTGGAAGCCGCTGCAGGCAAGGGAGTCTGGCTGTGTCTTGTCCCTGCTGGCACTTGTCACTTCACTTCCTTGGCCACTTCCTCCTGTGCTGGCAGAGGTTTCCTGCCGTTCTTTTAGCCGTGACCTTGTGAAAGCAGAGAGACAGCAACAAATGTGACTTGGAGTGGTTTTCATGGAAGTAGGATCTCATCTGAAGGCACCGGCACTGCTGTTTGTGCAGCTCCTGCTGGGAGAGGCCAGGGCAAGCCTGCTGCCTCCTCCAGTGATTTGTGTTCCCTTTAATAATGCAAAAGTGTTTTTCATTGTGACTTGGAGTGGGCTTTCAAAATTATTTTCCATTGACAAAGAAAATGAATAATTAAAGCACTTTCTCTGTAGAGGAACATCAGCCATTCTCAAGTGCTTCTTGAAGATTTTTTTAGGTTTTCTCCAATATAGTGATGTCTGCACTGCAAATTCTTCTTGGTGCTTCTGCAGACTGTCAGGCACTGGTGTGGGTTTTAGCCAGGGGTCTGTGGGTCTCTAATTCCTGCCCCTTCCCTGCTTCCCTCAGGCTTTAACTCCGTGGTGCTGTTGAAGAACCCTCCTCCACCTCCGGGCCTGTCGGTGCCTGTCAGCAAACCCCCCCCGGGCTTCGCTGTCATCCCATCCTCCACCATCTCTGAACCCGTCACTACAGCTCTGAAAGAGTGAGTCAAGGGCCTGCCAGGGGGTGTGGGGCACCTCACACCTCACTCGTGTCACAGGGGCTTCAAACAGCACACGGGGGGTTACTCTAAGCAGGGCCAGCCCAGTGAAGATTCCCATGGGCAAGTCCCAGGATGCTGTGGGTTGGATTCAGGAGAATTGCATAGAACAGCCCTGTGTAGTCAGTCTGAGGAACTGTGCAATGTTTTGGCTGCTCAGATCTTGGTCTATTCTAGATTTATCTGGAAATCTGCAGTTCCAATGTATTCCTGTACTTCCCATGGACTCTGTGGGAGTCCCAGGAGCAAGGTGCTGAGGCGTGTTCTCCTTGGTGACCTTCACTGCTCTGATCTTTCCAGTAGCTGCTCTCTGGTTCCTTCTGGGATAGAAAGAGGAGTTTGTAGGAAAAGGGGAGGGAAAACTTTGTGTCAGTTTAATACAGAACCTGCATTATCTGTTGGTTTATTCATGGTGAGGTCTTTGCTCGGGTCTTTTGAGTGCACCCAGCTCACAGAGCAGCTCGTCAGGACCATGTTAAACTTGGATTTTAAACATTGTGTTTGTGTAAAGCTGGAATCTGATACAGAAATCCCATATTTTATTATCCTGACAAGACAGCTGTGTGCTGCTTATGTGTAGCTGGGTGAAGGAAGGACGTGCAGCTGTAAACCAGAACAGCCTTGTGATTTATGTCCCCGGGCATCTTTGTGTGACACAAACCGATGTCAGGGTTGCTTCTGGTCTTTTCCAACACAGGCCAAAATCCTGTCACGGATCATACTTGATACCTGAGAACTTCCAGCAGAGGAACATCCAGCTCATACAATCCATTAAAGAATTTCTTCAGAGCGATGAGTCCAAGTTCAATAAATTTAAAACTCATTCTGGGCAGTTCAGGCAGGTGAGTGGGTTCCCAAAGCCTCCCTTTCTGGGAGGCCTGAATCCCAGTGGGATTTTTAATAGATAAATATCTTTTTCCTCTTAATTATTGCCCTTCCCTGTCCCCTGCAGGGGCTGATCTCTGCAGCTCAGTATTACAAAAGCTGCCGGGAACTGCTGGGGGAAAACTTCAAGAAGATTTTCAAGGAGTTGTTGGTGTTGCTGCCAGACACGGCCAAGCAGCAGGAACTGCTCTCTGCTCACAATGACTTCCGGATCAAGGAGAAACAAAGCTCCAACAAACCCAAAAAGAACAAAAAGAACGTTTGGCAGACGGACTCCCCCGCCGACCTCGACTGCTACATCTGCCCCACGTGCAGGCAGGTGCTGACCCAGCAGGACGTGGTCACCCACAAAGCTTTGCATATCGAGGATGAGGAGTTCCCCTCGCTCCAGGCAATCAGCAGGATCATCAGTTAGCTCTCCCCAGGGCCACGAGCCAGGCTCTGGCTGTGGATGTGCACTTTGGAATGAGGTTTGGCAGTAGCGTGGCTGGGGGCCGGTGCCGGCTGAGGCAGCGAGGAGCAGGTGACTTGGGAAGCCCTCCTGGGCAAAGGGATCACGGGAATGTGCCAGAGCTCGTCCCCACCCACTGTCTGAGCTCCCAAATCCGGGGTAGGGTTAGGCTGAGCAGCAGTGGGGGCAGGCAGGGCTCCTTCCTCCTGGAACATGCAATAGCTGGGAATCCTTTCTGATGTGCAGAACGACAGGGGACACAATAGGGGAATATGCTTCTGGTTTGGGGGTTTCTTTCTGGTTTTGGGGTGGGGGAAAGTTTATGGATCACTGAAATGAACGAAAGTGGCTTCCCTTATAACATTCTGATTTTTTTTGTGCTATTTCAGTGAAGATCATACTAGTCAGGGGTAGAAAGTGCAGGAAAGTGCTGCTCACTGGGGCGTGTGACCAGGAGAGCTGCAAACACTGGGCTGCAGAGTTTTCCTTTCTGCAGAGTCAATTCTGCTGCTTGAAGAATTTGGCTGATCTGTGCAAGATCTGAAGTTGCCTCTGACCTTTTCTGTAAAGTTCTTTCAAGAAACTGATTTTGTAGCCCTGCATGTACAGTAACAGCATTAAGGCTTTACTCTCTGTAAAGCACACGGGAATTTTATTTAATGACTGCCATGTTTCTAATTTCTTGGATGTATTACTGGTGGGAGCTCCCAACAGCATCCTGGGACATTAAATGCTGCTGATCACTGACCATGTTTTCTGCAGTGCCTTTAAGTGCATTTATCTGTTTACAGTGGTCTGACACCTGCACCTCCCTCGGTGACACCGGGCTGATGTAGCTTTGCTCATGTTCCTTGGCCTCCCCAAATTCCACCTCAGAGGAAGAGGGGGATCTCTTCCTCCTTTGAAGTGACTCCTCCAGCAGCAGCTCTGAGGTGATGGAGTGCCAGGAGTCCCCCATGGCTGTAGTTCAGTGTCTGATTCTCTCCAGCTCCAGGTTTAGTTATTTCTAACATGGAGGAATAAAGCTGAAATTAATTTATGTAATTTTTAGTGATGAAACACAGCTTTTCCAGCAGCATCATTTCTATGAAATCGAGTTCAGAGTATTACCCAAGAGCTACTCCTGCCTACAGCCACTCTTCCTTGCCTTACACATGTTATTTTTGCTTGCTCTCAGGCTGCAAAGTGCTTTGAGTTTCTTTTCTTGAATATTTGGGACTGTTCTGACCACCTGCCCATGTTGGATTTGGCCCAGAAGGGGCTGGGGAGGGTGATTTGGCTGCATGGTTGTTCACACACTGCATGAGTCCCTGGCAGTCCCTGTTCCTGCCTCGCTGGGGAGCCTGGAGCTGATCGTGGCCCCAGGCAGGGACAGCTGAGGGGGCTGGGTGCTGCCAGCTGCCCCCACCACTTCCAGTCAGCAACTCTCCCCATCCCTTTGGTTTGTAAAGTTCAGGGAGTGAAATGTGTCTTCCCTGCAGGAGCATCTTCTGTCTTCCCTTGGGTTTCAGTTCTTTCTCCATCAGCAGCTCTGAGTTCCCTGGGAGGTGCTGCATCTCTGGGGCCTGATGTTGCAGTTTCCTTGTTCCTTGTGCTCACCTGATTAAATAAAGTTATTACCAAATTTTTTTTCTATTCATTTTTAGCTCTTTATTGAAAATAAGTTGCAGTTGCTTACACGGACACTGAAAATACAGAATCACAGATTGTTCCCTCAAAAGATATTTTTATATATATAATATATACAAAATTGTAAACATTTTAAACTTATTTCCATACACAGTCCACTTTATACTACACTGCACGGAGGTTAGTGACAACTGCAACTCCTGGAAGCGTCTGCTCGGACAGAGGTATCTGCAAAGAAACTGAACTTCCCAACCCGCGGGTGGGAGCTGAGAGATTAAAACTCTTAAAGGAGCTGAGGTTTTTAATGTGTATTGCAACGAAATCCAGGCAGCTGAACTGGGGTTTCAAGTTGAGACAGCGAGGGCTGGTTCTGAGCCTCACTGGGGGGGAAGAGGGGGTTGTGACACACACAGGGTCAAAATGCAAGTGAGAACGGGACCTGGGGAGACCAGAGGGGAACCAGAGCCATGTGTTTGGGGGCAGCACGGGCTGGGAGGAGTCTGTAAAATACACAGCAATTACTACTGAGAGAAATACCCATTCCATGGAATAATGATGGGATTTCCTAAGGAACAGACCACAGTTAGAGGGCAGCAGGCAGAGCCAGGAGCTAGCCCTGTGTCTTTGGGGGCTGGCACTGGGAGGGATGGTGCAAAACACCCCGTAAGGAACTGATGGGCAGGAGAAAAGAAAGGCTGTGGGTGTCACTTATTGTGGCATGAACTGATGGGAATCTCATCCCAGTGTCCAGAGCCAGTGAGATCCCAAGTTCCTGATGTCCTGTAAAGGGAGGGGTTTGCTCTCAGGGTCTGCTCCAGCCCCCTGACACAGAGCAGGTAATGGAAGGGGGGAATATTTTTTATTAAACATCACTTAAGCAAAGTTTCCACCTTGCTAGGAATGGCTCAAAATGTTGGCAACAATTCCAAATCTTTTAATATACTTAAATTGCACAATGCATGATTGCTGAGAAACACCAGTATTGTGACAGAGCCTCCTGGAGCAAGAGGATGGGGCAGAATGCAGCTCCAGGAAAGGCAGATTGCTGGAATTCTGCTCTTTACACCCAGATTTAGTGCTAACACTGTGCAGAAGCTTTTGGGCTGGGCCGAGCACAGCGAGGTCCTGCCCTCTGTGAGTTCTGGGGAGAACAGAGGGTTATAAACAGCTTGTGAGGATGGCAGAGCCCTGGCACGCTCAGGACAATCCTGGCATGTTTTTGGGACAACTTTGGGACAGCGCTGGCATCCTTTTAGGACGTGGCCTGGGTCGCTACAAGGGGGCAAGTGCTGCTGTACCACAGCTGGGAGAAAAAAAGAGGAGAAAGATGAAAATTGATGTTCAAATACCTTGAACCCCCAGCACACCATGGTTACTGCACCCATGGCTCTGGCTCTCCAACCATGGCCCCCTTGGGGTGTGTTTGGTGACAACCCCACCTGCACACCCTGCTCTGCCTGATGGACACACCGAGGTGCTGCCACAGCCACCACAGGGCACCGGTGACACCCAACAGCTGTGGGGACACTGAGCGGGCTCCCAAAGGATCCGGGGCAGGATTCCAGGCACAGGTGTCACCCTCCTGCTGAGCGGGGTTAAACTCAGCAGGGCGAGGGCTCCGTGGGGCCGGGGAGCTGCACCAACAAACCCTAAAATGGGGTTGAGTCAGGCTGAGGTGGGTGAAGGCTCTTGCCAAGGCCAGGGAGTTTGGGGTTGTCTCGTCCGGCCTGGTGACACGGCCTCAGCGCGGCCACCTCGGACATAAACCCATCGCAATTCCCTGGAAAAATGCTCCAGCTGTGGGACTCCTGCCTGTCCGAGCTGCCTGTCCCAGTGCCACCCCAGCAGGGCTGCCACCCCTCCTCTGCCTGGGACTGGCACTTTGGGTGCAGAGGATCAGGGCTCACCTCCCTCCAGGTGCCTGTTGAGTGATGAGGCTGGACACATTATTCCCAGCTCCAGTTTAATCAAGGAGCATCTCCTGTGCTGCCAGGAAGCCCCTCAGGCACCCAACCCTTCCTCCTCCTCCCTGCCCAGCAGACCAGCTGGGTGCCTCCTGCAAGGAAAAGGTAACACTGACTTTGGGAAGCTGAACCAGCCACCGCCCTTGGGAAGCACCAGGAATTGTGTGCCGGTGTGGTCCCCATGTCCCTGCTGCTGCTCCAGAGGTCAGTCCCGGCACGGAGCGTGGTGGGATGTGCGTGTGGGGGCAAAGAAAGGCAATGCAGGCCTCGGGGGGACATTCAGAGCGTGTAATATTCAGCACGGGGGGCACACGGGGCAGGACACGTCCCGCAGGCAGACACAGCTTTAGCTCTTTACGGTTACACGGAAACTCTGGAACAGTTATATTATAGTTAGAAAAAATACACAGTACCCAACGAACATTATCTCACGTACAATCAATTTAAACATTTAAATTGATTATAATTTTGCTAAAATATTAATACAAGTACTGTTTGTGCTGCTAAAGTTTCAGTGTTCCCTCTAAGGAAAATATTGCTACAGTTCTACCGTACCCTGTATTAAAATCCTCGGGGTTTTTTCTTTCCCAGCAAGACTGACTCCACAAAACCACAAAGATTCCGGAATTCATTGAGGCTGGTACCGCACTGGGTTGGGGTGTCCACGGTCAGGCACCTGTGAGGAGCTCGGCACAGCCAGGACCTGGAGCCAAGGCAAGGAATGCGCTTCGCCACCGGCAGTGACCTCTTGGGACGATTGGCTGCTTAATTAGTGCATTGATCTGCTGCTCATTAATGAGTGCATTGATCTGCGACTCAGCAGCAGGAATGAGCTGTGGCGATGGCGACCAGGACCTGTGACAGGGGAGGGGACAGGTGGTGGCTATTGCTCCTCACGAGGTCGGAAGGCAGCGGCGGCTTTGCCGGCGTGAACTGGCAAGGCAGGACCCCGGATTGCCGGGAGACCCGGGAGTCTCCAGGGATGGAGCTGCAACCAACGGGGCTGGGAATTCAAGTTTCAGCTCCTCTGCTCAGCCCTTAGTGACATAGCCTGGATCAGCTGCCACACGGGCAGGGAAAGCCGGCGGGTGGCCTACAAGGACCTACTGGATTTTACACATTTCGTTCTTTTACAAGGCAGGAATTTTGCAGCTGAACCCCCAATCTGAGCGTCTTTCCTGGATGCTTTTCACTGACTCTCCTCCCACGCCATTTCCAAACACGGGGCCATGAGCCCACACAGGATGGAGTTTAATGGCCTGTGAAGCCTTTCCAGTTCCCTGCCTGAATCACTCATTTCTGGAGACTGCGGGGTGACACACGTGTCCCCACCTGGGGTTCTGCTGCAGCTGACAGATGGTGGCTGCTCCCAGAATAAAAATATAAGTCCAGCATTGCTCCTAATGGCCTTGGATGTTGAGTCTGAGCCCCTCACCTTGGTCCTCACCTCTCCACAGTGAAGACACATCAGCGCTGCCAACCAGAAATTCCTCAGGAATTTACAAACTTCCCAATCCCCCGTGAAGGAACCACAAAGTGCTGCGTTCCCGCTGATCACAGGCTATTCCCAGTTAGCAACCAGCTCCTGCTGAACTGGTTTCCACTTTCAAACAGCAACTTCTTAAATCCTCAACCAGAACCCATCGAAGTGTAGAAGCAATCTGGATGCTGATCCCAACCCCGGCCTGCCGTGCCCCCCCTGTGCCTCTACACCAAGTTTTGAAACACCTGTTTGGATATTTGTTTTGTACAGCAAATATATACAAAGAAAAGTAACACAGACACCACTGATTTCCCTGTGAATTTGGCACTTTCCATGGAACCTGGACTGGAAGCTCCGCAGCAGGAGCGGACGGGGCCAGCTCTCCCCACTGCCCACCCACCCTCGATGGACTCTGTGTTAGCTCTGGAAGAACGAGATAATAATTCCTCAGCTGCTGTTTTCTAAGAGGAAAAGGCGTCCTGGGCTTTCCCAGCAGAGCTCAGAGGGGGCATTTACTCCTCTTCCCCACGTGTAGGTGATGTGGTACCAACCTTCCTTCCTCCTGGCTTAGAGGGAACACTGCTTTTAGAAACCCTGGGACAGGTAAGACAAGAACCAATACCACTGTACAGAATTCACTGCACAACGAGCTAATAAAGGGACCCGGCACTGACTCGCCACGGCAGGGAAATGGGACTGGATACATTTGGGACCGGGCGGGGGTGGCACCGCCCCAGCCCCTCAGTACGCTGGCACTTGGTAACCTTTGGGGTTGGGCTCTAAGGTCTCGGTGAAGGGGGGGCTCTGGTAGGTCTCCGTGCTCTCCACGCTGCTGCCGCCGGGGTAGCCGGGGTAGGACGCGCTGGGGTCGGTGCCGAACTGCTCGGTGGCGAACAGGGACATGTCCGTGCCCAGGCGGTACCGCTGCAGCGCCCGCAGCGCCAGCACCACCTGCAGGGAGCGACGGACGGGCTCACGGAGGGCAGGGCTGCAGCCCCACAGCACCCCGTGTCCCTCAGGGGGACCCCCATGACCCCCCCAGGGCTCCCCAGTCCCCCCCGGACCCTGTGTCTCACCAGCATCACACATCACCCCAGGACTTCACGTCCTCCCAGGATCCCCCAAACCCCCAGGACCTCACATCCCACCAGGCCCCCGTGCCTTCCCAGGACCTCATGTCCTCCCAGGATCCCACAATCCCCTCAGGACCTCGCATTGCCCCACGATCCCATGTCCCCTCAGGACCCCACATCCCCCACGTCACTGCAAAGCACCGAGCCCACTGCAGCATCCCAGCACACTGACACCCCACTCCATTGTATCCAAGAGCTAATCCAGTCCCAAACCCCCCCCCGAACACTCCAGAAGCCATTTCTGTGGGACAGGGTGACCCCCAGAGCTCTGCCTGGGGTGGGGGGGCCCTGGCTGAGCAGATCTGGCACTGCTGACCCCAATAACCCCATCTGCTGTGGGGAGGGAAAGCTGCCGAGTGCCAGGCCAGGAAAATAGGTCAGTTCTGCCGAGACTCCTTCACCCTTTTCCAGGTTGCTGGAATTGAGGTTGCAATCGGTGGGAAACGTGGGCGGCAGAGCCGGGAGGGCCCTGAGCTCGATCTCATTCTAAAGCTCCATTAACAATTCAATTAATTTGTAAATGATGGGCTGAGGAGGCTAAAAATGCCTGTAGAAGCCAGGGATGGCTTCCCAACCATCCCGGCCATCCTTCGGGATGTAACAGGGAACTGGTGTCCCCACTGCCCTCCCGGGGTGGGAGCAGATGCTGATGGGATGGAGAACATCCCACCCACTGCCCTTCCCTGTGGCAGTTGATGATGGGGAAGAGCCGGGATTAAAAGAGATTTGTTTGGATAATCATAAAGCAGGGAGCAGTTAAACTGGGGAGGAACTGGAGCAGGGCTTGCTGCTGGAAAGCCTCGGACTGGCTTTTGCCCCAGTTCTTTTAAGGCAATATGGAATTAGTGCACATCCTGGGGCTCTGTGCCCAGGGAAAGCTGCAGGAGGGATGGAGGTAACACAGAGCCATCCCTGCTTCCCCACACACAGCCCCTGGAGCGGGAGCCCCCGTGGTGGCACAGCCCCCCCGAGTTCATGTGGGGTCCAGGTGGGCCCCAGGGTTTCACACAGCCCTGGCTGAAGTCCCTCTGCCCATGTGGAGCCAAAAATTGGACCAAAGGGGGTTTCTACGAGCCCCTTCTCCGGGTGGACAGCAGAGGGGCCAGTTTGGCTTGTCCCAGGAGGGAGCTGATGAGCCTGAGAGCTCCCAAAATCCCCCAGCCATCCCACAAACCAGCTCAGTGCACAGATCTGCTCCTGGGGACTCTCTGCCTCCAACGAGCTGCCCTGGGGCTCTAACGAGGTCCCGAAATCAGGGCAGCTCGTGGCTGGTGACACGTTTTCAATGGGAACAAAACTTCCCAGCCCCAGGAGAAAGGGAAGCCTGGAATTCCCCAGCGAGAGGGGACTGAACTGATGCTTCCCAGCTAAGAAACCACCAGTTCCACGTGTGCAGGGCCCGCAGGCTTCCCCAGTACAGCCCCTCACTGCCCACCAGGATTCACTTCTCCAAATCCCAGACTCCCCCTTCAGCCCAGCACTGACCCAGGGCAGGTTTCATTTCTGCTCTGCCCCCTCAGCTCCGGGGCTGCGCTCACCCAGATGATGATGGAGAAGAAGGAGAAGGTGATCGCCGCCCGCGCGGCGTCGGCGCCCTGCGAGAAGCCCCTGGTCAGCGTCGTCCTCTGCCACTGGTTTGCCAGGAAGCAGAAGGCTACAAACCACAGGAAGGCCAGGAAACCTGCAGGAGAACAGAGCTGGTCAGTGCTGCCCCTGCCCAGCACCTCCCCTCCTGCAGGACTTGCTGCTGCACAAACCACCCAGGTTTCCAACAGGAACAGGAATTTTGGGAGGCACGGCCCAAAAGGAGCTTATTAAAAGAGGCTGATACAAAAATAGAGATGGAAGGGAACTTGTGGGGTCATCTCAGTGTGTTGCCTGCCTGAAGTTCAGCTCAGCTACACCTCAGCTTGATCTCAAAGAGCCCCAGGGACAGCACATCCTCCCTGGACATGTTGGAGAGGGACTTTTCACAAGGGCATTGAATAATAGGACAAGGGGGAATGGCCTTGAGATGAAGGAGGGTGGATTTACATTGGATATTGGGAAGAAATTCTTCCCTGTGAGGGGGGGGGCCCTGGCACAGGTTGCCCAGAGAAGCTGTGGCCGTCCCATCCCTGGAAGTGCCCAAGGCCAGGTTGGACAGGGCTTGGAGCAGCCTGGGACAGTGGAAGGTGTCCCTGCCCATGGCAGGGGGTGGCACTGGATGGACTTTAATGCCCCTTCCAACCCAAACCATTCTGTCATTCTGTGATTCCATGACACGTGAGAGCTCTGCTCATCCCTTGCAGAGAATCCCTCTGGGTCTGTGGAACTGAGCAGAAACACACTGGTGATTATTCCTGCCTGGAAGCAAAGCTGGCTGAGCAAGATACGGCTGCAGCTGCCCTAATTCCATCCCCAGCCACCAGCACTGCCCGGTGCCAAGGAGCTCAGGGAACAGTCAAGGAAAAGCCAGGAGCACACAGGGTCAGCAGCAGCAATGTTTTCCAGCACTGGGAAGGGGAGCTGCTACAACCTGGACCCTCCCATGGAGCTGTTTTAAGGGTCTCCATCATTCCTGATGTCTCAGATTCCAGGTGTCAGTGCACACGTGGATGTCGGGAATGCTGAGCTGCCCAGCAGCTTCCCAAGGATCATCAGCCAGGCTGCCAGTCCCTGTCTGACTGCAGGGAGAGAAAAACCTTCCTTTATTCCCATTTATTCCCCTTTATTCCCATTTATCTTGCCAGTTGTCCCTAAATACAATAAAAAATGCACAAGCATCCCCAGCCAGTGCTGGAGGAACAGGGCTCAAGGCCTTGAATTCCGAATTTGCTCCAAATTGCAGTTTCAGACACATTCCTTGTCTCCTCCTGCACAGCTGCACCTGGGAAGTCCCAGCCATCGGGCCTGGCCATGAGGCTGCGCTCACAGGAAGATCAGTCAGGCTTTCCTCTTCCAAATTACAGACACTTCAAACACAGCCAATCCTGTCACCAAACCCACCCAAGTCTCTGCACAAGTATTTTCACTTCCCTTCAGGATGATGACTTGTTGGCAGCATTAAACAAGACCTCTGGGGTTTATTCCTTAAAGGTCACCCCTTAAGGACGGGGATCTTTTCTGTTCCCCTGCTGTTACAAGGGGGCTTTACCAGCCGCTCTTCCCTGGGATGGGAAGCAGATCCAAGCCCTACATTTGGACCTCAGCCATTGCTCAGAATCCCACTGGGGGTGGTTTGGAAGTGGAAATCCCAGAGGTGAAACAAGAGCAGCTCCCAAAGGTTATTTCACACTGTGGGAGCAGCAGGATGCTCAGGGACAAGCTCTGGGGCACAGGGCTGGCACAAGGGACGTGGGGCTGGCACTGGTTATGCTCAGGACAAGCTCTGGGGCACAGGGCTGGCACAAGGGACCTGGGGCTGGCACTGGTTTGTGGAGGGTGAAGCTGTTCCTGTGTGTAACGCTTGACCCAGTGCAGCTCGTCCTCCCTGGCAGGACACTGCCACTGAGCCCCCGCTGCCACTCTGTCCCCAGTGCCACCCCAGCCCTGGTGGCACCCACGGGATGTCAGGAGTTAAAATGACATCATGCACAGCCCGGACCCAGCACGGCTGCGCTGGGTACTGCAGCTGCCAAATCCCTCTGCACCACGGAGCTCTGTGAGGCACTGACCTTCCTCATCCTGAAACCATCAGCATCTCCAGCCAGGAACGGCTGGGATCGCTTCTGCTGCCACCCATGTGCACTTCCAGGAGGCTTTGTGATGCACAGAGATGCCTTTCCCCTCCAGAGCAGCTCTGCCTGGATCTCTGGGCAGCAGGAGGATTCCCTCCGGTGCCATGGGCAAGGCAGGTATCACTGCCAATGGTGGAGATGGGGTCAGGCATGGAGAGCACCTCCAGAAACACAAGCCAGGTGTGGTTTGATGTCTGGAGAACTGACACGGATTTTAAAAGCCCTCAGGGAGGGCTGAGCTGGCAGTGACGTGGTGAGGCTGCATGTGCCAGCCCCAGCCCCAGCCCCAGCCGGATCAGGCACGGCAGCAGCTCCACTCCCTCCAGCACTCCGGGGAAAAGGAGAGCGCCAGGAAGCACCGCAGGAGCCAGGAGATAATGATCGTTTAAGGATCTGCAGTCAACTGAGTGCAAACACCAGGGAAGATGTGTTACCACCCTAATCACAGCCTGGTCTCCAGCAAACGCCTGTCTGTGGGAAGAGCTCGAAGAGCAGCTGGAAGAGAAGGCTGTAAACGCTGTTTTCAGTGTGCTGGCCCTGCCTGAACCCCCACCTGTGCCCCAGTGTTACCACACAGTTACATCCCAGAGACATTTTAGGAGGAAATGCTTCCCTGTGAGGGTGGTGAGGCCCTGGCACAGGTTGCCCAGAGAAGCTGTGGCTGCCCCATCCCTGGAAGAGTTTTAGGGGGCTTGGAGCATCCTGGTCTAGTGGAAGGTGGAACTGAATGGGCTTTAATGTCCCTTCCAACCCAAACCATTCCAGGATCTGATGATTCTCTCATTTCTCCTCTCAGTGGACCCATCACAGGGACAAAGGAGAAAGGAGGCAGAGTTTGAGAGCAGTGCCAGCTCCCACGTGCCTGGCAGGGAGCAGAGGGCTGTCAGGATGTGAGGCAGGAAGGCAAGGTAGCAGCCTGGCTCTGTGACACACAGCAGCAGCAGGAAGATGGATGTGATGTCCCCCTTCCGCTTGAATCCGAGGATTTCAGGCACTGAGCCCCACGGAAGGGGCTGTAAATTTTATCTAACAAGGGCTGGATGGTGCTCCAGGACCATGGAAATGAGCTTTGCAGCGAGGAGAGAACAGCCTGAACAACAGGCAAGGCAGGGAGGTGATGATGGATGTTTTCATTTGGGACAGAGAGCCATCAGCAACGCTTGTGCTGGATAAATCACCTTCAGACTCTGCTAACAGAGCCTGGGAATGCAGAACAGCAGCTGCAAACGGAGCCAGGCAGCTCCCACAGCCAAGCTGAGGATGTTCCCTCCCAGCCTGGAGCATCCTGCCTGCTCCTGTCCTCATCCTGTCATGGATGAGCCTCGGGTCAAGGGCTCAAGAGGGCACAGCAGCTCCGTGGGTAGCCCCAGCTGCAGAGAAGCTGTTTCTGCTCTGCTCTAAACTCGTGCACAAAGTGAAAGCAGACCCGAGGCAGCTGATGAAACCACCTTTGCTTTTCTCCAGCCAGAACAGGAGATGTAGGAGAGTGAAACCCCTTGTGTGGGCCCTGAGATGCGACCACCGAGCCTCACCGCTGTGCATGGCCTCACCAAACCCGGCTCAGCAAACAGCTCCAGCTGCAGAGTGGGACACACCACTGTCCCCAGCCACAGAGGGCTTCCTCAGTGCTCACTGAGCCCGTGGCTGGATGGGACAACTCCCCTGCCATCCCTTTTGTCCCCAGCCAAGGCACACGAGTGATGTCAGGCCATGGGGGGAGCGGGGAAGACTCGGGAGTGGAGGGGCAGGGCACAGCAGTGACCTCAGAGCCAGACCCACGCAGAGCAGAGCAGAGCAGAGGTACCTGAAAAGCCGAGGTCCAGCAGCACGGCCCGTTTGCGGTCCTTGACGCTGCTGATCTGCTGGAAGTACAGGTCCACCACGAAGAAGAAGATGCAGCCGAAGAAGGCGATGACGCCCACGGCGATGCCGTAGCTGCAGGCACTCTCATTCTCGTTGAAGATGCAGAGCAGCTCGGGGTGCTGGCTGTCCTTGTTCACGTAGCACTCGTTCACGATGGAGCCAAACACCACGATGGAGAAGATCTGCAGGAGGAAGGAGAGAACACAACTTGCTGCTGTTTGCATTTAACTCTGTTTTCCAACAGCAGCGTCACTGGATTCAATCCCGTCCTCGACTCCATGGCAACGTGGCATTTGTGAGACACATCCCGGCTCTGCTCTGGTTGGTGTTTCCAACCAGCACCTGGGTGTTCCTGCTCTGCGAGGTGGAACCTCCTCCTGTCTTCCAGTGCCTTGCTGTGCAGAGTATTTTAAGGATCTTGTTCTCCAGACAGGCTGGGGAGGGAAAAAATAAACAGATGGGGCAGGTCCCTGCAGAGTGCTCGTACTGCTCTCTGCTGTCAGGCTGTGCCCCACAAACCCCCTCGTGTCCCTGTGGAGTGGGGAGGAAGGAAGGGACAGGGGATAACTGAGCAGCTGAGCCAGGGAAGGGCTGGATTGCTGGTGGAGGGGACACGGGACGTGCGTGGGGACATGGGAACAGCTCACCTGGGCACAGGGGCACGGGCTGCCCTGAGAGCAACAGGGTGATTTTTCAGCTGGTTTAGCAGGGCCTGAAGGATGCAGCTCCTGCATCCATTATCCAGTGACCTGGCTTGGGCCCAAGAGGGACAAAAGGGCAGGGGCTGCTGGGGCTGCCCAGGTCCCCGTGCTGGCACCGGAGGGTGTCACATCCCTGCAGGTGGGGAAGGAGCCGGATGGCAGCGGCTGCCTCAGTTGATACCACTCACCCTGGGCATGCCCAAGGAACTCCCTCATCTCCTGGCACCAGAGGCAGGAGGGGAAGCTGTGGGACTGGCTGCAGCACAATCCGCTCTGAGCCCGGGGAGAGGCTGTGAGCAGGGAGGGGAGCAGGGCGTGCAGGCACATCTCCCTCACACTGGGAACCTCTGATCTCATCCCTGGCTGCCGGCTCCCGCATCCCTGCACGCATCCCTGCTGCCTCCCAGGACACAGCTGGAGGCCAGGGATGCAGCAGCAGAGATAAGAGGCTCCTCCAGCTCTCCTGGGAGCAGCTGGGGACGGGAACAGGGCATGATTGGCTCCCACTGCACCTGCAGGAACAGCACCACACGATGGGCACGAGACAGGGACAGGTGACACGGAGGCAGCAGCCTGGGAACCACAGGATGAAGCACAGCTGGTGGCTCTCACAGTCACCTGTGTCGCCTGTGTCACCTCCTGCAGCTCCTGGGGAAGCCGTGTCACAGAGCAGAGGACACAGAGCAGATCCCACGGTGGGCAAGCCACCCCCAAGGTTCCAGCACTCTTTCACATAACACGGGGATAGACCTTCTCCTCCTCCTCCTCTTGGAATTTAACCATGGCCCAGGGTCCTGTCCCACATCCATCCCTGGCTCAGGTCAGCCCTGGGCACCAGCCACGAGCTCAGTGGCCACACAAGTCACCCCGAGGCACCTGCACCCTGTTCCTCGCTGGTGCTGCGCTTAGGGAGCGCTTGGGATGGCACAGCATCACCATCACCATCATCACCACCATCACCACCATCATCACCATCATCATCATCTCCATCACCATCATCGTGCTCACAACAAGAGGGGCTGCGTGTAAGGAAGAAACAACAACAAACAGCACTAATAGTTTCCCCAGAGCTTTGGCAGTAGCTGTAACATCAGCAGTTGTAAAAATCTCTTCATAAATAATGCAAAATTGTTATTTACCAACAGAAATAGCAGCAGCATTTATAAAACAGGCCCTGGAAGAAATGATGTGATTCTGGAAAACATGAATAATTGAGAACCTCTGATTTCAAGCGATTTCTTCTCTGGCAGGCCAGCAAACTTGTACTCAGCTTCTCTGAGAAGTTCCACTCAGTTCTCCCAGGATTAACAACCTTCTCCGTGCTTTTGGGAGCCTACTGGGAGCCCATGAGCTTTGGTGGGTGAGGGAAAGCTCCCAAAAATACAATTAAGGATGTCACAGCACAGGTGTGTGGTGCCTGCACCAGCTCTGCACACCCAGGGCTGTCGGTATCAATGCTTTTTTGTTAAAAAAGGATGTTTTATCAATTAACATCATGAGACCCCCACACAACCACGTTTCTATGTACAAAACATGGGACACGCAGCTTTTCCTTGGGAGGTCAAAGTACCAAGGAATTCCATGTGCACACATTTGATAGATGAGCTCAAAACATCGGCACTGGCTGGAATATTCCTGTCAAAACGTGCCTTTCCATGGGTTTGCTCCCCCTCATCCCAGGATTGTAATGTTATGGTTTTTCTTAAAAAACCCACTGGTGCTGGTGAAGCATCTTAATGAGAATATATTTGGTGCTGCCTTTCTAAGTATAGATGAAAAAGTGCTTTTATTTTAGGAAAACGTGGGTAGATGAAATAAATGTGGGCAGGGAAATAAACCCCCCGGTGTCTTTTAAAGTTCACGCAAAACAAGGGCATCTTCCCCATCACCTCCACAAACCACAGTGGCTCAAAGCCCCGACCAGCTCATCAGAGACTTGGAAGAGAAAACACAAGGTCAGATTTTTCACTGTGAGCGAGATTTTATGGGCCTGAGCAGTATCTCAGAGGATTTGCAAAGGAGCCTTCACAGGACACTCCATTTTCCAGCTGAACAACCCAACGCAACCAGCAACAAATTCTGCTCTTCCTGGATGAACCGGTGCAAGACACAGCGAGAAAACCGGATTCTCCCCAGCCACCCCAGAGGGAAACTGCATCCCCTATCCTTGCATCCTGCCAAAGCTTCCACAGGGATGTGCTGGCAGCCTGGGGGCTCCTGGTGTGGGGGTTCCTGAGTGCTGGGAGTGCCCAACTCCAGCAGCTCCAGCAGCACAGGCCATTAGTGCTGCTCTACCTTTGGCTGCGGGGAGAATGGGAAGGAGGAAAGCTCTCCTCTCCCATCCTTTCCATTTAGAGCTGCACTTCAGCCACACAAAGGAGCCTCAGTCACACCCTGGGGGGAGCACGATGCTGGGCAGGAGCCCTCAGACCCGTGGGGACACGGATGGGCTGCTTGTGCAAAGGGAGCTGGGGTTCCGCCAAACCGGGGAGAAACTGGGGCCTCTCTTGCTAATGAAAACCAGCAGCCCAGTTCCCCCAGTTTAAAGTTTGCTGCCAAGCAAGAGCAGACACCTCTCCAGGCCAGGCAGCATTTCTGTGACACAGGACAACAGGACAGGACAATGGGACAGGTCTTCTCTGCTCAGAGAGTGGGGAGACCCTGGCACAGAGCAGCTGCGGCTGCCCCATCCTTGGAAGTGTCCCAGGCCAGGTTGGACAGGGCTTGGAGCAGCCTGGGATAGAGGAAGGTGTCACTGCCCATGGAAGGGGTGGGAATGGATGGGCTTTAAGGTCCTTTCCAACCCAAACCATTCCAGGATTCTGTGATTCTGCTGGACCTGTCAGGCACTCGCAGGAGCCCAGGGCACTGGGACACTGATGTGCCCAGGACGGAGACACCTTTCAGGTGTGGATAAAGCTGGGAGCTGTGTCTGCCCTCTCTGCACCACATTTTTGCCATCTGGAGGACGCTGGCTGGCCAGGCTGCCTCCCTTGCTTCTGGAATTATGCTCTGCAGATCCCTGTTCCCTCCTGGAGCTCCAGCAGGCTGGACCCCAGCACACACACATTTTTCCTCCCCGTTGCTTTCAGCTTTCTGCAGCCCATCGCCTAAAATGTGCTTCAGGAGACCTCGCAGCCTGAGCAGAGCCAGGCGAGGAAAACAAAAAGCAAATAACACTGGAGAGCACGAGCTGAGAGCTTCGGTGTGAGCTGTCAGCCATTTTAAGGTGAGATGTTTCCACTGCTGAGGCGCTGTACTTGAATTTGGGACCTATAAAAAAACATCACCAGAAGGTGTGGGGTTGTAGGAGACTGCAGAACCTGGCTTTGATTACACACGCAAGCAACCATTAATGTCAGCATCGAGGAAATGTAACGCACGAGGAAAAATAATCCAGAGCTCATTTCCTCTGCTGTGGCTCCCGATCAACAGTGCTGGGCACAAACCACACGTGCAGAGAGCCAAGCTCTGGGTGTTCCCTCACTCCCTCCAGGGAGCCAAATGAGCCTCGTGCTCAGCTCCCTCCCCTCCTCGAGCCCAGCAAGGGAAGGATGGACCATCAAAGGAGAAGGGAAAACAATTAAGGTCAAATTAGCAGAGGCCAAATCCTGCTTAGCACCGAGTGTTTCCCTAAGCCCCACTAAGCCCCTGTGCTGTGTCGGGCACGGGCCTGGCACAGATTCCCCTCTCAGAGATGAGTGGTACCCTTGGCACAGGGCCAGCTCAGATCCTGGGGAATCAGGTCCTGGGTCCCTCTCCAGTTTGTCTTTACCGTTGTCAGTCACAGGGAAGTTTCCAGCACTGATCTGCACAATTGACTGGAGGGTGTGAAGACCAAAGCTCTGCTTTAAGCACCGCCAGATCTCCCACAGGACGATGGAGACGACCACGAAGGGAAGAGCTGGCATGGTTTCTGGCACAGAGAGAGGTGGTCTGATGCTGGCTGTAATAGGTTTAGGGCCATGTCCACCAGGCTGATCATCTTGGGAGGATGTGTATTGATGACCACATGACTGATTTTTCTGGAATTACTTTTTCTGATGTGGGAAGAGCTGCTGGCTGAGACACAGCGTCCATTCAAGGTTCCTAATCTCGTCCTGCAATCTGAGCACATGGCACACCAGCAGTGCTTGAAACCAGAGATGACAGGAGCACGACAATTTAGAACCATTTTAAGCTCAGATGCAGCGAAACTTCCCTATAATTCCATTACCAAAATGTTAAGTTCTGCCTTTAATCCACAGCCTGCAGAAGGAGAAAATTAAGACAGAAATCTGATGACCCTTCTGAAAAGTGGTCAGGACCAAAGTCTGAAGCAGCTCAGATCATGCTAATGGCTCCGAGCATTGCTGTGGGCTCCTGAAGTGCCAGAGCAGCCTTGGAGCTCTTCTCTAAGAGCCCTGAGTGCTTGGGGGTCAGTGAGCCCCCTGAAGAGCCATCCAGAGCTTATTCCTTGCAATTCTCCTGCTGAGCTCCAGGGAGGCAGAGGGATGGGATGGGATGGGATGAGGGTGCACTGATGGGACCCAGCACCGCGCTTGTGCTGCTGCTCCGCATTAAATCACAGGAATTGCTCAAAAAGTTTACCAGAATATTTTACAAAACTGCTTTTAAAAGCCAAACCTAAGCCTACGTTAAATGAACAATTGCCCTGCAAAGCTGAGTGGCCACTTGAAAGTCTAGCTGGCACGGGCAGTCACAGAGAAAGGAACTCATGATTCTGCAGGCATCCGTCATGAATATCGACTCTGTTTGGCTGTGCAAAAAATGTCTCAAAAGGAAACCACAAGAGCGATCACATCTTCATCTGACAAACTGCATCAGACAGAGGGGGAAGAGATGAATGAGGAACTGTTAAATGGTTCTTTCCAGCTTTTGATTTTACAGCTCAAGCCAGGAGCGGTTTTTTTTCCCTCTCAGATACTCAGAATTACTCTGCCAAGGGGAGGCTGTTGTGGGAGGCAGAACCAGGAATCCCCTTTGGCCACCGCTGACATTTGGGGATTTCTGTGCTGGTCAGCATTCACCTGTCAGCCCCTTACTGCCAGCACAAGGTCCCCGAGGCAGCCACTGGAGTCACAAAAGGGAACTGAACCTTCCTTTGGTGGTTCCTCCCTGGGAAGCCCCAGCAGTGGCCATCAGCCAGATTAGCACGAGTCACTCACCTCAGGCACCTGGCGCTGGCCCCAAATCCCTGTGGGATTTCTCCATCCCCACCACCTAAACCAACCCATCCCAGGCAGCTCCCTCCTTTTCCCAAGGGAACCTGACATCGCACACAGCAAGGGTCATGTCTCAGTTACAAAGAGACACCACAGAGGCACAGGAAGGAAAACCACCACGTGAAGAAGGCCTACGCCAAAGCCTGATCTCAGCCACACCCCACTCCTAAGCCCAGGGCTTGCTGAATAACCACCCATGGCTGTTTTGTGCTGGCACAGGGCAGCTCATCTCCCCTGGGACAGCAGGCAGGGAAGCCTGGGAAGGTTCTGTTTGCTTTGGGAATCAGGGAGTGGCATGGTGGGCATCGGTCCGGGCTCCTGCCCGGCCACCAGCACGGACGTCACCACGTGCCACAGCACTGCCACGCTCACCCAGGACAGCAGCAAGAAAGGCAGCAGAGACCTCGGCAAAGCCTTTGGCTGCCCCCTCCATCCAAGTTCTCCATCCTGGCACGGGTTTGGTCTGGCAAGAGCAGCGAAGCAACAGCTCAGGAGGAACCCAGGCACAAGGGCCATGCAAGGGAAGGGAATGCACTCACATCTCACTCTGACTGCAGTCCCAGCTCATGCTGCAAAGGAGCCATAAATGCTGAACTGGTTTAAGGCACAGGTAACTGGACTGCAACAGCCAAGCTGGGGCTCTGAACCCCCAGGCTGGAGCGGTGATGAACCCTGACAGATCTACCAGAGAATGTGAGTTACCTGGGAAAAGGGTTCCAAAGGGAGCTCCCACATGAGCTTCCACAGCCCAACCCCCAGCTCACTGAAAAGAGCAAAAACTCCCTTTTTTGCTCAGTGGGCTTTGGAGCCAACCTAACTATTGCAAACATTTATGGGATAGCACCACGTTCATCCCACATTTGTCCACACTGGTGGCCCCTGCACTTGTTTGGAGTTAAGTTGATGCATTTCTGTAGTTGTAAGCACTCATTTGTCTCTGATTCCCTGTGAACACAGAGCCCTGAAATGAGGGATTTTGCCACTGAACAAACCAGTGAATATGTCCAGGAATATTTGCTAAGCTGGGACTTTTATTTTGTATCTATATTCCATACTCTGGTCCTGCTTCCCAGCGGTGTCCAATCCCCTTCAGTCAAAAAGGATGAGGAGCCCTCTGTGTGCAAGGTGACACACCACCAACAGTGGGTCAGATTTAACTAAATGTACCCAAACCCAACACCACTGCCTGCAGTTTGCCACTGCCACTCAGGGAGGATCCAGACCAAGTTTTCTTCTAGGAAACAACTGCTGCCCTGAGCCTGATCCCTGCCCAAAATGCCCCAGATCCATCCCTAGCCCCTGTTTTTCCCCAGCAATGGAGTCGTGGGCCTTCTCCAAGCCCTGGTAAGGACACTAGCTCCCATCCAGCCACACACTGCAGCATGTGGTTTAACTTTGAGCATGTGATTGCAGCTGGAATTGCTCATGTGCTGCATGTTGTGCTGCTCAGGGCCTCGGCCAGGGCATCCCAGCCTGGAGAGCCCCACGGACACACCGGCTGTGCCAGATGGAAGGAGGGCTGCACCTCCTCATCACACCTTTCCCCTGCTCCCTCCTCACTGAGCACTGCCAAAGGTGACACAGAGCCAGCACAGGTGTGACATGGGCGAGGACAAGCCTCAGGCCCAGCATGGCTCATCCACAGCCTCCAGCCAAGCACCAGAGCCAGGTAAAAGCCGGGCAGAGCCTTCCCACTGGGGGTTTTTGGGAAGGACCTGGCATTCCTGACCTCCCACGGCCCTGCACACCTGCAGATCTCAGCAAAAAGCCAGGCTGGGGGAGGCAAATTAGGGGCTGTCCTTAGCCCTGGGCATCCGGGCACCACGGCCCCAAGAGCACCCTGGCACAGCTCCCTGTGCTGGCTGGTCAAGGACCGCCAAAGCCTTTCCTGAGCAGTTGCACAGCCTATTTCCACCTCCTGCTCCCTGCTCCACGGTGGGAATTCACAGATGGGAAACGTCCAACAAACATGACATCCTTTCAGCAGCATGGGGGAGCTGGGCACGGCTGGCTCCCGGATTTCTGTCACTCACACGTATGCACGGAGCGTGGAAGGCTGGAAAATGTCCTCTGCCTCCTGCTCAAAGCCCCATCCTCCAGCACCGAACAGGAGAGGGGCAGTGGCGCATCCCCCCGCCGCTCCCTGCCCCATTCCCGAGGAAACTCCGTGCCAGCTCCCCTGGGAGCCAGCACGGCCCGCGGGGCTGGGCAGCACCGGCACCGGGCACGATGCACCGGCTGCGGGCACGATGCACCTGCGCTGCCCATCACTCCGGCACTGCCCATCGCCCCTGCACTGCCCATCGCCCGGACACTGCCCGCTGCGCCGGGCGCTGTCCCCGCACCGCCGCTGCCCAGCCCCGCGCCTCCGCGGCCGTTCCGCCTTACCCAGGTGGTCACCCGGAGGAGGGTCTGCGGCTGCTTCAGGAAATCCACGGGGTCGATGGCCCCCCCCGCCCGGCCNGGGGGAGAGGAGGTGGGCACGGGCAGGTGCGCGCGGCCGGCGCGGGGCGCGCTCCCCCCGCAGCGAGCCCGAGCTGAGACCCCGGCACCGGGATGGGCTCCGAGCACTGTGACAGCCGCTGTCACCGAGCTGTGGGCACGGGCACTGTGACAGTGTGACAGCCACTGTCACCGAGATGCAGGCACGGGCAATGTGACAGTGGGACAGCGACTGTCACTGAGCTGTGGGCATGGGCACTGTGACAGTGGGACAGCGACTGTCACTGAGCTGTGGGCATGGCCCCCCCAGCACAGCTGTGGGCACTGTGGATAGCCAGCGACACTGTGCTGTGGCCATGGTCACCATGGTATGGCCATGGTCACTGTGCTAATGCTGGAGACACCACAGTACAGCCAGGATACCTTGTCACTGCCAGGGTCACTGTGCTATTCCAAGAATTACCATCCTACGGTCACCATGCTGCTCTGGGGATAGATAGCATGCCATGAGCGGGGGTGGGGTGTCCTTGCAAGGGTCACCATCCTATGCCGGTGTCACCAGGCAATGGCAAAGGCTACCTGTGCTATGGCCCTTTAAGTAGCTGGGCTGTTGGCACGAGGGCGATGCCATGGCCTGGAGCATGGGGAGGTCACCACGCTACTCAGCTCACCTCTGCTGTGGACACTGACCCCAAGATAAACCAGACCCCCAGAAAGAGTGGCTGTCACCCTCTGGGGACCCTCAGAGGCCCTGCAGCCAGGAGGGCTCTCAGACCTGGCACAAGCCAGGGGCTGTGCTGGCCGCTCACTGGGGCCAGTGGCTGAGAACAGAAGGGAAGGTTTGGCAGCTGCTCTTTGCTGTTGCACACCCAGAGCTGGTGCAAGAAAAGGGAAGTGAAAAGGGATGGGGCTGACCTCTTGCTTCCCTCATGCATGCAAGGAGGCACCCAGAGCTGCTATGGGACGGGAAGAGGCCAAGCCCCATCCCTGCTCCCTCCCCATGGACAGCAGGAAGGAGGAAAAAGAACCTTAGAGGGAAACCCTCGATAACTGCGGAGGGAGTTCCCCCCGCGGCTCCAGGACCATCTCCTGAGTTAGTTTTCACAGCACCGCGATGCTGATCCCGGTTCCATAGATACCGATGCCATGACAACTCTGACATCATCCCTGCTTCGGACGGGAGCTGCAGGGAAAGGAAGGCGCAGGGAGGAGGAGCACGCACGCCCTGCTGGCAGGGGGCTGTGGGGCTGGGGGCTTCTCCCGGCCCCAGCACAGCTCTCCTCCCGCCCCACTGCCCCTGCAGCTCCATTCCCCATGCAGGAACCCTGTCACTGCCACAGCACACAGGGTACCTGTGTGGCAGGTGTGTTCCACCCCTCACACACGATGCAGTCACAGAGAGAAGGATTCCCGTGTGCTGGATCCTGTTTCCAGCTCCTTGTGGCTTTTTGCAGCTCTGTCAGTCTGTTCCTTCTGGCAGGTTGGGATCAGGATTTAACTGTTAAAGCTCATGATG
Organism: Dicrurus megarhynchus; assembly: GCA_013399195.1. Taxonomy (NCBI): domain Eukaryota; kingdom Metazoa; phylum Chordata; class Aves; order Passeriformes; family Dicruridae; genus Dicrurus; species Dicrurus megarhynchus. Next base: position 941,196 of record VXAD01002239.1, on the reverse strand, counting down.
GTGCCATGCAGTATTTCTCAATTACAGGTGAGTCATCATCTCTCCAGGTCTATTTCTGACTCCCAGCAGGAAAAGCAGAATTCAGCCCTTCATTCCTCAATGTCACCAGCTCAGTAACCATCACATTTTACAAGGCAAAAACGAAATGGCCATGAAGAGAACAGCGGGCTGGTCCCTCCTGCTTTCTGCTGGCAGGATGGCTCATGGAGCTGGCCAGGGATGGTACCCCAGTGCCAAGAGCATCATTGCCAGCTCATCCCTGAATTGCAGGTCAGGAACAAAGACCAAATTAACTTGAAGGGATTACCCGAGGTGGGATTTTCAATCAGCTTCAGCAGTTTAGAAGCAGCTGTTTCAGCATCCTCAAAAATCAGTTTCATGTTCTGGGAACAAACCATCCTAAATCCATCAGCCCAGAGTTCCACATGATGGTAAGGGCTGCCCTGCTCCTCGAGGGTGGCCAGTGCCAGGGAGGCAGCGTGTTCCAGGGATACTGCACAGGGAATCAGCTGGACCTCTGGGGTCTGCTCCTGGTTTTCCAATGACGTTGGGAAAGACACTTCTTTCTCCCTCTTTCTAACATGTCTTGCCCAGCTCATCTGTTCCAACTGGAACAGGCATATTTTGGACAATGCAAAGCACAAGGGACCAGGACAGTGACTGAACTGAAATCGCTGCTCCTAAACTTGTCCTTTCTTTGGGGTTCATCCCCCCAACTTCTGCTGTGTGCAGTGTTTATACAATCATTTCCCACATCATGGGGTGCCAGTTTTCTTCCCCTGCTAGAGCTCAGATAAAGCACAGGAGGTATCTCCAGCCCACATACAAAATGTCTTTCTGTCTCACTTCCTATTGCTGCAAATCAACGGATACACAGAGCCAGCCAATAATGGGGAAGGATATTGCACCTTCCACATTTTCCCCATCAAATGGAGAACAGCAGCATTTGGAAATGGCACTTCCCAGAGCATTTGTTCAGTTTGAACAAGTTTTGTCTGCATTTACCATTCCCACAGGATTTCAGGGACAGGGAACAAACAGAGCAGCACACAGCCCAAGATTTGCTCATGTTTTTATTTTACATGAATTTAATTAAAGGTAGTGGAAAACCTGTATTTGTTTTATGCTTCTTCTAGTCATGCCAGCTTCTTATCTTTGTCTCTATCACAAAAAAGCCATAAGGTTTTCTCAGGGCTAAGTGTGGGGACATGACAAGACAGAGGAAATAATATATGGGGCTTTCTCCTTCAAAACCTGTTCCAGTCAGCCCTACCCACTCAGCCAAGGGCTGGGATCAGGACCCTTTAGGTACTGGAGGGGGCTCCAAGGTCTCCTTGGAGCCTTCTCTTCTCCAGGCTGGACACCCCCAGCTCTTCCAGCCTGGCTCCAGAGCAGAGGGGCTTCAGCCCTGTGATCTGTGACCTCCTCTGACCTCGCTCCAACAGATCCACATCTTCCTCATGTGTGGGGCCCCAGAGCCGGACAGAGTGCTCCAGGTGGGAAAAGCAATGTGAAACCGCCTTGTTCTGGGAGCAGCTCCAGCAATGTGTGTTTGGAGTGAAGCAATCCCAACGTGCAGGACACAGCCTGGCGGCAGTGCCTGGCCCGAGGGAGCTGGACAGGCTCTGGACATGGATTCCAGCCACTGACTTCAGCAGCTCCCTGCAGTGTGACCCTGCCCTGGCATGGGCGTGGGTGGGAAAACAGCTTGTCCTTCACATACCCTGGGCAGCAGGCTTGAAGCAACACTTTGATAGATGTTCATGTAGTTGTTGCTCTGAAATGCTTTGCTTGCCGTTCATTAGAGCTTGGCCGATGCTGCTTTCAGCCATTAGGAAAATGAGAGTTGATGGGAATATTGAGAAGTCCGTAGGGCCCAATGGCAGAGAGAATGGGCTTCCTGATGAGCAATACCTTAGCTCACTATCACTAGAAAGCTCTTCATGCCTTCCACCCTAAGAGATCCAAAAATATCTGGAAGATCATTTATTAGCTGGTTACTCATCCACTTGTGAAACGTTTCTCAGGTGGGATTCAGCACATACTGTACATGGAGAAACCCAGGATAAGTGTGACAGAAAAAACTGTGGAAAACTTTACTAACTGAGATCACCGAGGGAAGATTGGGATAACAGAACTCAGTGAGCTGAGGTAGCATTGGTTTTGAACAGGGGAGTTGATATCTCAGTGCTTGCGTAAAACCCAAACTGAACCAAACCCCAAAGGGTTTCAAAACGCCTCTCAGTGGTACAGCCGTGGCCTCAACGTCTCAGGAGGAAACTTGGTATCTGCTCCTCCAGATATTTCACAGCATGAAAAGTTTGGGGGTTTTGGCAAACCAGAATCTAATCTGATTCAGCCAGTGCTCCCACCTGGGGAGGAGTTTGAAAAAGGGGAATAAGGTCTCTTGCTGTTCCCCAAACTGGCCTGCTTAGGAACACACTGGCAAGTCCCATTGTGCTGGGGACGTGCCAACCCAACAGCTGACTTTGGTGCTTGTCACCTGCAGCTCTGGTACAGGTGAGCAGAGCTGACAGGTACAAGGACATGGGGCAGCTCAAGCCATACTGGACATGAAGAGCTTCCACAATTCTCACTTGAGCTACATTAAGCTTTGCTGCCAAAATACACTGAAAATAAGAAAAGCTTTGTTTCTTAACTGAACACAACCCTAACAGGTCCTCAGATTCACGAGCACGATGGGACCTGATGGAAAAGAGATTTGTGGGATGGATGGAGATGAGGGATTTTATAACTGTGAACACTATCAGGCCCAGGCCTGTGCAGCACGAGCACATTGAAACAGCCTCCCTGAAAGAGATTTTCATCTAAATAGGAAATACATGCAAAGGTTGCCCTAACAGCTATTTTTACCCCCCTTTTGCAGAAGTGGAAGTGTGGCTGCAGAAGATGAAGTGACTTACCTGGTGTCTAGCAGGAAGCTCATGAGTAAAAAAGAATGGAATTTGGATCTCTAGAGCCTCCAGCCACATGCTCTGGCCATGTGGGCCTTGTCTTTTATACCTCCTATATGTTTTATCCCATCAAAGCAGCAGAAAATGAGGCACAGTCACAGAATCCAATTTTTTAATGCACACCTGGATGGAAAAAGCAGGGAAAGCCCAGCTTTGCCTGACCATACTCAGAAAATTCACAAGGCAAGTCTCCATCCAGTACTGGGACTTAAGCTTAGAACTAAAGCTTAGTGTTCTGGGAAACATGGAAGCTTTGAGGGGCTGCATGAAACAGCTGCCTGGTGGGACAGACATTAAATTAACTCAGCTGTTTTCTTTCTCACAGATCTGCTAACCCAAAGCAAAACTCCCATGAAACTCTGTGGGATTTCTTCCTACCTTTTCCCATGCAGAGCAAAGCAAGTGACAACCATGCCCAGGAAGTTGGATCCCTTCTCTGCCTGTCCATGACTGCTGTGGATTGTTCCCTGTACCCACCTCTGGTCTGTGCAGGAGCCCTGTGTAAGAAAGTCACTGTTACAGAATTATCCAGTGACATTAATTCATCTTTTTTAATCTGTTCATAATAAAAAAAGCCAGGACATCTCCATATATGACCAGCTATGGGCTGAAGATCAGGTAGGAAACATGTTGGAAACAGCACCCAGTGTTTTATTTTGCTTCCAAGTGCAGATTTTAGCTGCAGGCAGAGGAATAACGCATCCCTCGTTTAGGTAATTATACAACAGGTTTGCACACTAGTTTGAAAAGTAACTGAAGGCACCAAAATCTCCTCCCAAAATCACAGGAAAGGGAGTAGGATGAGGTAAAACATTTGGTATCTTAACAGTCTGTTCCAGAGAAGAGATGGAAAAGTCAAGGAAATGCAAGGAAATACACGGAAATACACGTAAATACATCCTCTGTTGCCCTCTACTGTTGGCTCGGTCATATGTAAAGGGGAATTTTCCCGGTAGCTCCCCGTGGGAAGCACACTGCAGCCACAAACCGAAGCCAAGGAGCATCACGGGATGTGCTGTATGAGAGGGAAAACTGGGACCAGGAAGGGGCTTCTGGATTTGGAGTGCTCGGGAGGAAAACCATCGCCCTGCACGAGCACAGCACGTGGAAGTGGAGGGCACCTTTCCAGGGAAGCAAGGGCAGAACTGGGCGGGTCCCAGTGCCACCATCGGGGTGCCAGCCCATGCCAGGCGCCGAGCCCAGAGAAATGCCTGCAGAACTTTCCGGGCTGGATCAGCCACCCCTCACCAGGGCTGTCACATGCCAAGGAGAACACAACGGTTTCAAAGCTTGGCAAACGCTGGTGTGTCTTGTCAGACTCGGGAGCTGGACTTGGATGATCCCTGTGGGTCCCTTCCAGCTCAGGATATTCCGTGATTCTACTTGTGGAAATGTTAAGAGTAATTACGAAGATTCAGAACTGACAGCAAAATCAGGTCCATCTGAGTTGGTTTTTTTTTTACATGCATCAGCACAGAGAAGGGCACCAGACCCCATTTATCCTCAGCAAACCACCTCTGTTCCACAGTTTTGCAGAAGAAGCCAACTACCATCATCCCTCAGCTTCCTGGACTGTGATTAACACCAGAACTGAGTGTTGGCCAGCCTGGAATCAGGATTTGGTGTTCATCAACACTTCCCTGTGGGACAGATCCAGATCAGTGCCCCAGCTGGTCCCAAGGCTGACCCTCATCCCCTTGGATTCCATTTTAACTCATTTGTCTCCATGCCATTACCTCTGGTTTGCTTTCCTTGTTTTATTACTTTCCCTGTTACCCTACAAAATCAAGAGTTGACTTCACACCGCCTTGTTGGCTGTGCTAAATCCTGACTACACAAAATACTGAGCAGCTCCTCTCCATCCTTCAAAAACCCTGAGCAGCCATTCCAGGAATGGAATGAAACCCCAACAAAATCAGTGCTCACAGGGCGGGGAAAAAACTCCTAAAAAATCCAAACCCTCCCCTCTCCAAGCCTGTAAAACTCCAACAGAAAGAATCTCCCACACTGCCTGGAACAGGCTGAAGCAAAAGACAAAATGAGAAAACAAAGCAACTCTTGGGAATCCTACTGTAAACAGGAGCCTGCGTACACCCAACGCACTGCAAAGGAACAGCTAATCCCTGGAAAAATGTCAAAGGCACAGTGCTGCTTCTGCCAACATCTGCAAGTCTGTCTGCCATCCATGGAACAGATGATTCCCTCAGGGCTCCCTGCTCTTTGCTTTTGGGGAGGGAATAAAAAAAAAAAAAAAAAGAAAAAAAAAAAAAAAAAAAAAAAAAAAAAAAAAAANAAAAAAAAAAAGAAGGAAAAAAAGTGAAGTACAGCTCAAATGCAAACCAGTCCATGAAAACAGCGAGGAATTTGGGAAGCTGCAAGGTTAGTCAGGTACCTGTCACACAGCAGCAGCTCTTGAGCAAGGTCCCACAAGCTCCTTGGGCAGCACCTGCTCCTGGCTCTGCTCTTCCTCACAAGGGCTCCTCGTATGGGGAGGAAGCAGCTTCCCCGTTCCAGGAAATGGGATTACAAACACTGCCCTTCAGTGATGCCACCCTGCTCCAAATCAGCGAGAGCTGAGCTACTCCCAACTCTAATGTCGCCCCTCATGCTGTCAGCAAATCAAAAAATCATTGGAATCCCATAAAAATTCCCACTGTTCCCCATATAAAAGCAAACTCCGACCTGACAGGACCTGCTGTACAAATTCCTGCATTTTTGTAGGGCCAACAGAGAATTGCATTAATTCAACAGCACAACAGGAAAAGACCAGGAGCACCCCCACCTTGTCTGATCAAGCCGCACAGAATCACACCTGAGCCACCAAACTATAACATATACAAAATATATATATATACATATATATATCTTGTTTTATCTATCTAACAGTAGTATCTTGGCATGCAGTGTTTAGACCCACCAGCACAGCATGATCCCTTTTCCTAAGATCCCATGCAGTCGGAACCAGAAATGAACTCAGTTGCTTTATTATTTTTACATCAACGCGAAATATAATTTAAATACAGAGATTTTTAGAACTAGATTTAATCAAGTTTAGTAGAGAATTCACAATTTTCTGTTCATGAGTACAAGTACCCCCAATGGAAATTCCTTACCCAAGATTAAAACTCATGGTACAAATGAGCAGCAGAACAAATCCCCCCACTTCTCACATGGTGAAGTCCACAGAGACGAGGATATGCCTGAGAAACGTCAGAGCTCTTCTGCCAAGCCAAAAACATGAGGACAGAGTGCAAGCACACTTTTCTTCAAATGGCCACATTTTATCAAATGGCAAAGATAGAAACTGCCCTAAAAGCATCCTGGCAGCCACAGCTGGTGGCCTCATTTTTAGGCAGCATTTGTTAAAGACACTGACTTCAGCTTGAAGGCTTTTCCCTACCCCTGCCAGGACAGGCTTTTCCTCCTGCACTCCGACACCACTTCCCTGAACCACACAAAGTGACCAGAATGTGTTGGATACACCCTCATTTCCCTCTCTGCACTCAGGGAGTGGACAGGCATGGTGGGAGGTTCCCCGTGTCCCTGCTGGTCCCTGAGAGCCCTGGCCAGCACATCCTGGGACTGGCACAGGGCAGTGCAACTCCCCAGCCTGGTCCCCTGGCAGTATGAAGGTGACAAAGGATGAGACAGATGTTTCACCAACCTGCTCATTTACACTGAAGCAAATGAGGGAGAAATCTCATCATCTGCTCCATGGGCGAGGGAATTGTCACTGAGAACAGTTGAGGGCAGATTGGAATGGAAGAACACAAAATTCCTCCTTTAGCACAACCAAATCCAGAGGGAAACGTCTGCCCACACCCCCAGCTGCTAAAAGTGTCCCAACAGAACTGAGCCATTTGGGTCCCACCTGCAAAAAAGGAGGGCTCCAGCCCTTTTGTTGGTCCTCTCCACTCTAGTGGATCCCAATCGGCTTTGTTTTGGGCACTGAGTTTATTACCAGAAGACAAAAGTCAAGAGCTAGGATTTATGTGTCCTAAGAACCTCAACATGGCAATAGGGAAATTTTCTGAGCACTTCTAATAGCCTGAATGACACCTTTAATCACACTCTTCATGCAGTACCTTATCATCAGTTCATTTGGGGTTGTGTTCAGAAACGTTACTACATAAAAAGTTCAGAAAGCATTAGTCCATAAAAGTCTCATATTCATTTAACAGACCCAACTTCAAAGGACTTGCCTGTGCCACAAAATCTTAAAATGTGTTTCCAAAGGTGTTACTGGTCCTCTAACCACTAAGGAGCCCCACACACAGCGGTGTGAGGACCAAAGTCTCAGATAAGAGGTGCCATTGCTCTAATTACAGCGGTACCATTAATACTTCCAGTCAAAACTTGCGAAAAACCCCAAGGGTAAATTCACAGGTGTGCTGTGGGGCATGAGATAAGGAAGCTCAATAAAACATGCAAGAAAACCTCAGCAGGAAACACAGGGAAAAAAAAACCCTGCTGTTGTCAGGGTTTGTGCAAACATCTCCCAGCCAGGAGTGCAGGAAGGGATGAGATCACGACCTACGTGAAGAACTTGAAATGATTTTGACTCTTGTTTTGTAACTGTCTCCTTTTATAAAGAGATGTGTTAGATGCATTGTGGTGTAAATGTATTTAGAGTGCTACTTCCCTGGAGCCTGAATTCACACTTAGGTATCCATACAGGGATGCAGCTGAGCCAGGAAAACCCCGAGCCTGGGTTCTGCCCAGTTCCTACAGAGAGAACCCATCCGAGGGGCTCCTCTGGGTCCCTGTGCAATAAACACTGTGCAAAGCTCACACCACAGTCCTCAGCAGGACTCAAACACTGCAGGGGCCCTGTAAAGGCATTTTCTAGAGAGATTTTTAGCTTGGAACAACATCAGAATATCAACTGGGCCAGCAAGTACCAATCAGGAATTTCATCTCAGAAATACCATATGCTAAACAAAGCTGAATATGCTTCATTACAAAAATTCTCCAGCTCTTTTCATGACAAGGATTCACACCAGAAACAAAGAGGTTATTTGCTTTAAGAACAAGTAGTTCTGTAGAACTTACCACCAAATCACTTCTGGATCCAAAGAAAATTACCAATCCATTAAAAATATTTGAATTTAATTTTGAAATATCATTTCAATATTTGAATGGATGCTTTGTTCCATTCCTCAGAATAGGAGTTTGTTCTGCCCTGCTTTAGCTTCCCCTTCTGCAATGTACTCTGACATGATAAGTTGAAACACAAAACCAAACTGAGAAATCTGGGCTCCATGGTTTTAGTGTTTAAATTAAATGTACCTGCCCTCAGGACTTTTATCAAAGGAATTGGATGCAAAAGTAACAACAAACCTGGAAAGAGAAATCCAGGGATAGAGACTTGGCACAAAACCCAGCATGAGTTTTCTCCATCAGAAGAACAGAAATTAAAATTACAATTAATCAGATGCATTTTCTAAGACATCAGGGCAAGGCCAGCAGAGAATACCACTGTGTTCAGGGAAAATGAATTCCAGACACAAAAATAAGCAAATGCCCCCAAAATCAGGAAATGTCATAATGAAATGAGTTTGTCAGTGACTCAATCTCAGAGGTTTCTGGCAATTCCCATGTCAAATGTAAGGCCTCAACCCCTCAGGTAACACATTACTGGTACCATTTATCAAAATATTACTGGGATAGGATTTTCAAATCTCCTTTTGGCATTGGTTCAGCTCTGAATCAGTCCCACACAAACAGAGTTATTGACTCCCACTGTCCCTGCAGCAACTCCACGTGGATTGAACTGCTCTGCTGGATTCCCAGAGCAATCCCTCTGGGTTAATCACAGCTCCCATCCTTCCAGCCATCCCTCCAGCGCTCATCCACACGGGAGCAGTCGAATTCTGACTTCCCCAGCTTCCTGTTCACTTCATTGTGGAGGAGACATAGCCACTGGGAGAAGTTACTCCTGGTGCTCGTATCGGGTTGGTTTGTCCGTAATCTGCAAACAGGAAAGGGGAAACAAATGTTATTTCTTTATGATTACCAAATTCAATACCCAAAGCAAGCACAGAGTCCCAGAGAGAGCACAGGGAGATCAGTAATTATCACCAGTTCTCTATATTGGCTGCAGGTTGGTTTCATTCACTGCCTGGTCTTGGCAACTGCAAAAGACACAGGAGTCAAAGCTTATCTATGATAAAAAGCAAAAAGTACTGGATTTCATCACAACACTGAATTAAAGTATAAAAAAAGAATAAATCAAAAAATTGAGGAGGTATTTTTCCCAGTGATGCCTGCTAAGTTAGTAATTAGGTTTCAAACTTTTTTTGCCTGTTCAACTGGAAAAATGATTTGAAACTTCCGAGAAAGACGCTGAGAGCAGCAGAAAACTTTATCACAGAATCCCAGAATGGTTTGGGTTGCAATGGACTTTAAAGATCATCTCATTGCAATCCTCTGCCATGGGCAGGAACACCTTCTATTAGATCAACCACCACAGCCCACTTCAGTCTTTGCCTCCAGTACTGAGATTGCCAATACAAGGCATTTTTGAGGGTAGAAGGTCACTTGTCTCCTGAAAACCAAATTATTCTAAGTCCCAGTCTAATTCCACAACTGTTCACAAACCCAGTTTGAACCAGAAAACTCTGGAATTGCCTCAGGTAGGCCTTGGAGGCAGCACAGAACCCAACACCATGAGAACAAGGGTTTGTTTTTTGCGTAAGTATATCTGTGATTGATGCAATAATGGAAGAAACCAGCTCAGGTAGCTACAAACCCCAAGTGCAGGAAGAGCTCCTGATATGCAAACTAGCTGCTGCAGCCCAGCACTTCTGGCAAGCCCCTCCAGCACAAAAACCTGCTGAGGCCACTCACCTTTCCCTCAGATCTTCAAAGAACCCACTGAGGAAACTCACCTTTCTCCCAGATCCTCAAAAAGCCCGCTGAGGCCACTCACCTCTCCCTCAGGTCCTCTGCGCAGTGCTCACAGGGGTAGAACTTGGAGAAGAGGTTGATGAAGTCCCTCATCTCCTTCTGCTGTGCCCCGGAGGGCCGGTCCGGGTAGTAGGCGGCCATGGTGTGCAGGAAGGCCCAGGTGCTGCGGCCCAGCTGCTCGCTGTCCAGGGGACAGTCTGGAGGGGGCTCCTTCTCCTCCGCAACTGCCACATCCTGCAGTGGGACAGAGGGGTGTGAGGGGACACCGGGGGCTGGTGGGGAAACAGCCCTTTTGCACTGGGTGGGAAGGGGAGATGGGGGGAACAGGTCCTTCACATCTTTTCTGAGGACATGGCAGAATCCCCCTCACACCTTCTGAGGGGACACTGCAGAGCCCCCCTCACACCTTCAATCGGAACATGGCAAAGCCCCCCTCACACCCTCAGTGGGGACAAGGCAAAGACCCTTTCACACCCTCGGGGGGGCCAATGGCAGGGCCCCTCGCATCCGGGAAGAAGACGGAGACCCCTTCCCATTCCCACTGAAGGGAACCCTGTCCCCGGCTCCTTCACACCCTGAAGGGAGCACGCAGCCTCATCCCATTCAAGGGGGTAGGATGGAGGACTGAGGGAGCTCTGCAGGGCCTGGGGGTCGCCAGGGGTGGGTCCCGCGGGAAAGCCGCGCCTCACCGCGCCGCCCGGGGCCGTCTGCTTCCTCTGCTCGCGGAGCCAGCTCTTGAAATCCGTGCAGGCTCGGCACGGCTTCTTGGGCGGCTCCCCCGCCGCGCCGTGCGGGACGGAGAAGGGGAAGGTGAAGGAGCCACTGTCGGTACCCGGGAAGGGCGCAGAGCCCCGGCCCGGGCGGCCCTCGCTGGGCGCCGCCATGTTGGCGCCGCGGTGCAGGACGGGCTGGGGCGGCGCCATTCCCGCCCGGGGGTGGTGAGGAGGCTCGGACTCGGCACACACCGAAGTGCCATTTTTAGTGTACTTTTACCATAAAACAGCAGCAAACTCTGTGTTTAAATATTGTGTGCGAGCAGAACAGGAAAGGATTGCTTTGCACGGGGCTCCCGCCTATGTTCCCTCGCTTTTTGCTTCACATCGCCCCTCGGGTATGATGGGGCTGTGCTCACCCTCAGGGAGGATGAAGGGGGTCTCTTTCTGCTTCCCCTCTGTGTGAGGGGGCTCTGCCATGTCCCCCTGAGGGTTTGAGGAGGCTCTGCCATGTCCCCTCAGAGGGTGGCAGAGCAGTTCCTCTCATATGATCCTCCCAAATGAGCACAAAAATACGTATAAATATACGTACACATGGGGTCTGGAGCATCTCTGTGATGAGCAGAAACTGCGAGAGCTGGGCCTGGTCAGTCTGGAGAAGGGAAGGCTGAGGGGGATCCCATCGATCCATACAAATCTCTCCCAGGGCTGTCAGAGGATGGTGCCAGACTGTTCAGTGACAGCACGAGGAGCAATGGCCAGAAACTAAAACACAACAAGTTCCACCTCGACATGAGGAAGAACCTCTTTCCATGACGGTGGCAGAACACTGGAACAGCTGCCCAGGGAGGGTGTGGAGTCTCCTTCTCTGGAGACATCCCAAACCCACCTGGACACGTTCCTGTGTCACCTGCTCCAGGTGACCCTGCCTGGGCAGGGGGCTGGACTGGATGATCTCTTCCAAGCTCAACTATTCTGGGATTCTGCAATGTGTAGATACTGTGTGTGGCAGAGCCCATGGCACACAGCAGCTCTCCTTCGTGCCAGCAGTGCCAACAGGCACCTCAGTGTTATCTCCAGCATAATCATACAATCAACAGGGTGATTTTATGGATAAACAAATGGATAACTCCATTCAGCTCATGCTCCTCTATTGCAACACGCCCATATGAAGTTCATTTTAAACACCTGTCACATGCTTGTAAATCCATATTGAGGGAGGATTTTCCTCTTTGTTGGCATGTGTCACACCACGGCAGGCGCTGCCTCAGGGTGATGGAGAGCAAGACCAGAGGGCCTTGGTCTTGAGTGGACATTTGGCATTTCTTTTATTCCCAGAGAGCCACAGGCTAGTGAGCACATGAGGGTGGTGACCCAGCTCCTGGGCAGTTGTCCAGCCTGGCATCAGACTTTGGAGCTTGGAAACATTAATTAGCTGTGGCCTTAAGAAATTATTAATGGAGGTTGAAGGGTGAAAATTTGGAGAGCAGCACAGACTTGCTCTCGTCCTCCATTTTGGCTTGATTCTGTCATGCTCTTAAAGGTTTGAGAGCCACGAGATAAGTCTCCTACCGTGAACAATGTGAATATTGTATTATTGTATCCACTTCAACTTTTCTCCTGTTCATCACCTGTAGGTCAAGTGAAAAATATTATTATATTGTTTAATGCAAACAAATGTATGTCCACGATGGACTTTGTCTAAAGTTGTAAACAACTATAAAGATAAATTTCACACACAAAGGAAAGATCAAGTAGGGACAGCAACATTTTTATGTTTTCCTTGCCCACCAATAAATGTTTTAACTGATGCTCATGACCTCATTAATTTTTGTAAAGTCAGGAAAAACGAGAATGAGATACCGAGGGAATTTCCTCCAGAACTTTATTGTTTGGTCTTCAAGCAATTAAATAGTTGCAGAGATGTTTCCAAGTCACAGCAATCTCCTGGCTTGGCCGTTAGCAGACTTTGCTTCCTTGATAGTGATTTAATTTATGGAGTCCATTAAAATATCAGCATTTCTATTGAAAAGGAAAAAACTCATAGCCTGGAAGGAGGCTGTTGGCTAGAGAGATTTGTGCTCCATACTGCTCCCCTTGCCCCTTTCCTGCTGGGCTGTAGGAGCAGAGCTGGCTCTTTAGGAAAATGTCCCCCCAGTTTCGTCCACTTGCCCTCAGGTCCAGCATCAGCTTGGATTTCAAAGTTAAAAAAATAGAGAGATGCTCGAATTCAAGTCAGAACAAGGAAACTCACTGTCTCTAAATGAATCCAAGTGCGGAGCCAAATTAACTCCATCCAAAGGAAGGAATGTGGCGCAGAGCTGAGGAGGGATGAGGGAACATTCCCTCTTGTTCCCCTTGGACAGCCATGACCCACCCAGCCTTCTTCTCCCAGCACTGATTTAGGAGCTGGAGTTTGCCAGAGCCTGTTACCAAACAAACTTCTCACACAGATTAGATTTGAGGAAGGAATCGAGGCCCTGGCACAGGGTGCCCAGAGAAGTTGTAGCTGCCCTGGATCCCTGAGAGTGTCCAAGGCCAGGTTGGATGGGGCTTGGAGCAACCTGGGATAGTGGAAGGTGTCCCTGCCCAGGGCTCCTGGGCACGGGTGCTGCCAGCAAAGCACCTATTTTTCAGTTACTGGTGTCTGTGAGACTGGGCCACTGAATACGCTGATGTCACTGAGTATGTCCCTCTTCCTCAGAGCCATGCCTGGAATGGGGCAGCTCAGGGGGCGGTGATAGCCATCACCAGGAAGCAGCAGTAAAACCCATGCTGGAGAGAATGAAAGGCTGTGTTTGCCTTTCTCAGAGCTGTTTGATCTTCTGCTCTTACTTTTGCGCCTGCTAAACAAGAGCTGGGAATGGGCAGCTGACAGTGGGGCTTGGGGAAAGAAGGAGAAATGGGGCTGGACGCCTTCCCCGCCTCTCTGAGCCCTGCAAAATCCATGACACAGGAATCCTCACAGTGGGCTTGGACAAGGACAAAGGTCCCATCCTAAATACAGCCCCTGAGCAAAGCAGGGTGACCTCAAGGAGGGGTGGCTCTGAGGAGAGGAGACACATGGAGAAATGGTCCCAAGGAGGGATGATCCCTAGGAGGCTTCACACAACTCTTTCCCAGCAGTGTGACCCCAGGTTCCTGCGGGTTGGTCATTTATGGACTGGGACAAGGAATAATATTCTCAGAGCCTTCTTCATTTGGGAATCTAAACACCACTGAATATTCAGTAATTTATTTAAAGTTTTAAATAAAACAACTGGAATAGGTTGCCCAGAGAGGTCGTGGCTGCCCCATCCCTGGAAGTGTCCACAGCCAGGCTGAATGGGGCTTGGAGTGCCTGGGATAGTGGAAGGTGTCCCTGCCCCTGGCAGGGGGTGGGACTGGATGGACTTTAAGGTCCTTCCAACCCAATCCATTCCCTGATTCTATGATTTTTTTGGGGGGAAAAATTTACCCTGTGCCTCTCAGGATCCTTACCAAGTGTTTTACCAAGTGTTTTAGGGATGGTTTTGTAGGTAGTTCCAGCTGAATATAAGAGTTTCCCTCTGAAGAGGAATACAGCAGGAAGCTGTCTTGTATTTACACATAAGAATGTGAGCCTAAAGTCTGACCAGTGACAAGCAAGCACCAATAATTAGTCATAGACTTGTTTGAGAAATTACAGCCAACTAGGAAATAGCAGCAACAACAACAAAAAAGACGTTTATTTCTAGGTAAGTGAATCATCTGCTTGCGTACGCTATATCACCTGCAAAATTTCCCAAAACTATAAAGATAAGTATTATCCCCCAGATATCAGGAAGGAGCCTGCAGCCTCCCTGCCAGGGAATGGGTGAGATTCTGATCTCAGTCAGATCCATCCAGAACTGCTGAAATGTGTTCAGAACTGTCTGAAGTGTAAGACTGAGCACAAGGCACTGCCTTGCTCAAATCTAGGCATCTACACTAGAGACTGAGTTTGTTCTTTTAAAGTTGGTGCCATTTTTATGTGTGGATCCTCTTGCTGATTAAAATGAGAATCCATGAATAATGGTGTATATATTGGCAATGGCAGGGAGAAAACCAAATTATTTCTTCAGGTTGGTTCAGATGGTCCTGTTTGTCTCATGTTCCAATCTGGATCCTCCTTCCCGGACCTACTCTGACCATCCCTGGAATCAGTTAATCCATTCTGAGGATAAACACAGCAAAATTGGGGGTTCCTTTTGTGTTCTTGAAAAATGAAGCACAAAGTCTTCAGTGAGCAGCTCTTGTTCCTCTTGGCTTTGCAAAAGGAGAGCGGCCCCTGATTTGGGGTGATTCCCTTTTGCCACAAGGAGGTTGCAGGAAGTCCCCTTCAGTGGAAGAGGCTTTCCTCAGGTAGCAGTTGCTATGTTTTGAGTCATTAATAATTAAACATTAATGAAAGAACAACTCCTTCCACATTACTCTTCTCCCCCCAGGCTTTTGAGTGAAGATTGAATCTGGTTTTCTCTGGTTTCTGAGGGGGACAAGGAACACAAGTTGCAGTCTTTGCTCTGAAATACAGGTGAACTTTTACCCAGAGCTCCTGGTGCTGATGGAATCCCCAGGAGAAACAAGGCACTGTGCATACTCTGCTCCTCGATGGCCATGGGGAATGAGGAAAGAGTGGAATGAGCATCTCTGACTAATCTGGAAGGCACACAACAGTCTTGTCTCTTTCAATTTACTATATTTAGCATTAAGTAAGAACAGATTTTGCCCAAGTGAAAGCAGTATTTCTCCATGTTCGCTGGTGCTTGCTGTGCTTGCTGTTGGCTGTACCGGTGTTGCTGGGATTTTCCCCCGCTGGATTTGGGAATGTGTAGGGCAGGCTGTGCACTGCAGAGTCTCAAACCCCCTTGGAAACTCAACCCTGCTTTTCTTCTTCCTTCACATCCCGTTCCTGGGTCCCAGCATGTCCACACAGCGCTGGCCTCGTGCTGTGCACTCATCAAACACCGCTTTTTCCTGTGAAAATGATTCAGGAAACCTCCTCTTGCAGCAGCTTAAGTTACATTCTCACTCTTTCTGGAAGATTCCCGCTTGAATCACACTTTTGTCCTCTGCATAACCTTAGAAAAACATGTCACTTTTACGAAACAACTATGAAATGATTGCAACAAGTGCTTGGTAAACAGGAGCCCGTCCGCTGTGCGTGCCCCACGCAGCGAGCAAACCTCCGGTGACAGGCAGAGCTCTCCCTGGGCTGGGCGGGGCCGTCCCAAGGGCTTTGCAAAGACAGTGACCCGTCGGGAGTGAGGTTTGAGGGAGTTTGATGCCATGCTGTGATTTTGGATCCTGAAATAAAGCTGCCTGTGAGCAGTGAGTGACCCCCTGCACTGAAGAGGGATGTGCAGCTTAGGAAGCTCCCGTGATGGAGTGGGAAAGGACTGAGCTGCTGCCCGGGCTCAAAGGGTTGCTGAACTGGGTCTGCCACAGAAAAATGCTTTAGTGCCTGCAGCAGCTGCTGAAATTAGGATGAAATTAAATACTTTCTTCTGGAGTAGTTACTGCAAAATCTCTGATCGCAGCCTGTGTGAAAGTTCAACTGCTTCCTTTGTTCATGAAATGAAGGAGACTTTTGTCAACTCCAGTGTCTGGGTTTTCATTATCCTTTTTAAATAAAGCTCTGTTTCTCTATTTATTAAAAGTCTAAAACCTCTTTGTATTTTTAAAATCGGCTTTTAGCATCTGGGCTTTTCATTAAAGGTGCTGATAGGTCCTGTGTCATCACAGGTGACCTTCAAGAACAGTAAAGGGCAGGTTTTGATCCTGAAGGTGAGTGAGGGAAAGATGAAGCTTTTCCACCAGCTTTGTTCCAGGCCCCCCTTGGCTGTTCTCACAGCTCCTTTCTGTACCTCTTCCTCACAGCTGCAGTGTCCTGAGGGTGGTTTGAGGACTTTTCCTCTCTTTGCCTTTTCTGTGCTGGGCGTAGAAGGAGAAATCCCTGATGCAGAGTCCCACATATCGTCAGCCATGAGGGGCACAGGTCACTCAGCAGCCCAGACATGACTGCTGTGTGTGGGAAAGGATGTTCATAACACAGCTCCTTCTCTCCGAGCATTTGGGACAAGGCTGTTTCGTGTTAGACTTGGAAAATGGCTCAGGGGAGCTGGAGAGGAGCTGCCTGTGGCTGCCCCTGAGCATCTCTGCACTCAGATTCTGCTTCTACTGAAGTTACTCCTGATCCACACTGAAATGAAAAGAAAAGCAGAGCATCAGTGTTTATTCGTCATGGATGGGAAGCTGATCTTGGAATGGAAATGCTCAGTGGGACAGCCCTGGTGACTATGGGCCTTCCTGCAGTCTCTGGATGACCTCCTTTGTCTTCCCAGCCGTGGGCAATCTGGGGCAGGCCGTCTGGTGTGACTCCCTGTGACAACGCCTTAGTCACCTGCCATGGCACAAACATGTTTCTGTCCCCAGAGCAGCTGTTTATGGCCAGAGTGATGCTCCTTGAGTAGAAGAGCTGCACCTTGGTGGGCTGCAGGAGGTTCTCTTGGAGCAGACTGCAAAATTATGGGAGTTATTATGGAAAAATTCCGCGTTTCCTGCATCTTGGCAAAGCTGGGCAGTGCACTCCTACATATTGCCTGTTAATTGATGATCTCTTTGGTACCTTGTAAAACAACTAAAGGAAAATTAAATGCTGCCCTCAAAGCTGTGTAAATAAATATCGACAATGAAACGGCAACATCCAGCAATTTTTGCTGAGTCTCACCTTTTCTGGGCAAACCCGTCCTCCTCTGCCATTAATAATTACCCATGAGGAAGAACTGATTTATGGCAGGATGACTTGGAAGCTGTAGAAGACACAAAGTAAACTTGATAATGTCAGAAAAACAAAGTTTGTCTTGGTTTTCTATAAGTGAGTTCAAATGCATCCAGCAGAGAAGTGGGATTAATTGGCCTCTTCTGGTCAGTTATCCATCCTTCCCAACAGGAATGGCCCTGGCATGGCCGGGTGTTGTGGAGAGGTTTGAGGAGCATTGTGCCCTTCCAAGGGCCATCTGGCCCGGCCGTCCTTTTGGTTTCGCAGGCGGTGCCACTGCAGATGTGACTCATGAAGTCATTCTGGAGTAGAGAGTTTCATGACATCACACTTGATACTGCCAGGGCACTGGTACTGCTGTGACAGCTGCAGAGCTAGAACTGAGCCCTCCAGGTAACTCTAGCGGTGTTGGTGTCTCGGAGGAGTGCCAGGCTTTTCCCCTCCCTCCCTACACCTCAGTTCTGTGTTACAGTGACCTTCACTTCCACAAAACATTTTCTCAATAATGAATTATTGAATTTTTAGCAGTTTTGCTCATATTTGGTTTTGTACAACACCCCTGTCACCAGCAATCTCCCAATCAGTCAAGTCTTTTCCAGAAGATCAGCTCTCCAAACTTCATGGCTGGTCCTTCTGCCTCGGGTGACTTTCAACCCCCCATGTAGCTTCACCTTCCTGTTGTAACATTCCATTAGATGTTTTCCACACCCCCCCTTCTGCTTGAATTCCCTGAGAATGGTGAAATACAGCAAAGCCTTTGACCACGGCTGTTTCCTACTCTTCTGGTTTTTATGGCATCTGCAGATCAACGTGCTCTCTGAACCTCCCCAGCCGTCTCCTCCTGCAGCTCCTCCAAGGCTTTCCTTGTCTTTGGCTTTTCCCAGTCAGGATAAACATGTTTAAACCTTTACACTCTTGGAAAGTGGTTTGTGTTTGCTCTGAGACAGAAAACCAGGCCAAGGTGCTTCATTGGGAGTCTTGGTCCCAGATATTTCCAAGAGCCACTTAACAGAGCCATGTGAGGGTGAGCTTGTCTCTGGCTTGGCTGCCAAGGAGAAGCCAAGGAGTGCAGGTTTGAGGACACGGAGTCAGCAAAGGGTTTTGGCACCTTGGAGACTGCGGCCTTCTAAATAAATTTGCTGGATGAAGTGATTTCCTCTCACTCCATAAAATCCTCACCCTTTGATCTGGGGAGATTGACCAGCACATGCTTTGGCTGGAGCCTATCTAGCAGAGGGATGGAGGGTCTGATTCCAGGGCTGTGGAGGGCAGGAAGCTGCTTCACATCCCTTTTCCACAGGGCAGCTCCTGTGCAGCTTCCTGAGCCAGGAAATGACCTGGAGATGCTGTTGGAGAGATTTTTTTTCCAAAATCCACACCAAACCAAAGTGCTCCTTGGATAACTTTCCCTTTTTAATGTAGGACGGATACCCAGCAGCAATAAATCCAACTGCAATAAACCTGCTTCCTTTGTCCCCAGAAACTGCTACCCTGCTGTGTGGAAGCAGCCTCCTGTGCTCATGGAACACAAACCAAGACCCTCCTCTCTGTATTTTCTGGCCATCCAGAAGGAATCTGGCTTGGTTCCCTATTCCAGTTCTAGGGGGGTTTTTTGGTAGATGAAAAATCACCTGCAGCTTTTGCTGAGGGTTTGAGACACCAGGTTTAGCTGGGAAATGAAAGGGAGGCACGGCCGAGCCTCTCAGATTGAGTTCCAATAACGATAATGATAAAGATAATTATAGTGATAATGGTTCAGTTGAGGTTTTATCAAAGAAGAGGCGGTTTGATCACACGGTGCCCATCAGCCCTGAGGTTCAGGGAGAGGACAGGCTGTCCAAGGCTGGAATTACCTCTCCTCTTGTGCCTCTGGGCAGTGTAGCTGCTCCTTGGGAAGAGCTGGTGGCTGCCCTGGGAGGGTATGGACACCTGGCTCGATGCAGGGCAGGGCACTCAGAGCTGAATCTCCATCACGTATTTACACCTGAGGAACTTTCAGTCTTTTAGTTACACCCTGGGGATGTGTCTGTTCATAACATTGGCATCTCCATGGACATACTGATAAAACTACTAGAAATCTATTTAAAGTAACTCAGCAGGTGCAACAAAGCAGGGAAAATAATATTTGCAACAAATATTACTCACATTAAGTGGTGCCTGATCTGTGTTTTACAACAACTCATGTTCTCAATCAGTTTGTGGGACTAGAGTGAGCTCAGCCGTCTGTGCAATACAGCCATAAAAACCTCACGTGTGTCCCGGAAATATCTCGGAGCAGGTGCCCCTGTGACCTACTCTAACCCAGGGCTGGCAAACAGCCCCGGCTCCCTTCCCTCCTTTCCCGGCACTGGTTAGTAAGGATGTGATAAAAGAAGGTGTTTCTCCTCCCCGGCTCTTTGAACTATGTCCCGCCTGCAGCCGGTAGCATTTGCATGTTAAAAGCAGGGGGAAAGGCAAAAGGCACGTGGTAGTTTTCCAAATTACGGAATTTCTGCCCGGTGGCTGGGCGGAGGAGGTAAGCTCGGGAACACCTCTGCCCTGCTCCAGGGTATTTAAACTCGGCGGTCGGGGCTGGAGCCGTATCTCTGCTCCCTCCAGCTCCCTGCGAAGGAGGAGGAGCAGCCGTGGGGAAGATGAGCTGCAACAGGTACCCCGTGGATGTGAAGGCTGTTGGCTTCATGCAATGCAGAAAAGAGAAGGTACTTTAACTTTTACTCTTTTTTTGGCTTTGTTTTCTTCCTTAAATAGGATTTACAAATGGAGAAACTAGAGGAGTTACTCTTTCGGAGGTATGCTCATTCCCCACACTGCTGGGACCGGAGCCTTGGGATCTAGGACAAGGGGACTTGGTTTTTCATGGGCTTCATGTCTTGGATTTTGCTCTTTCTGTCACAGCACCATAAAATTCTCCTGGTTTCAGCAATGATTTTCCATTTGGGGCTATGAATTAAGGAAATATTTTTGTAGATTTAATGTTTAATTTAGTTTTTTTTGTGACGCTCTCAACCTGAAGCCACAACTAAACCACAGCAAATGCTGATTGCCTGAAAGCATCCAGAATTGAACACTGTGATTAAATTGCTTTTCTTTTCCCTGTTCATTTCCCAGAACTACATGATGTTTGTTTCTTGGTCAGATCAGAACAACATTCTCATCTACAGGACGTTTGAAGAGTTTAAGAAATTCCATGTAAGTTACTTTTCAATTCCTGAAATTTCAAGGTTCCTGTCCTGGGGAGGGGAAGG
Source organism: Dicrurus megarhynchus (assembly GCA_013399195.1). Classification (NCBI taxonomy): domain Eukaryota; kingdom Metazoa; phylum Chordata; class Aves; order Passeriformes; family Dicruridae; genus Dicrurus; species Dicrurus megarhynchus. Next base: position 920,576 of record VXAD01002239.1, on the reverse strand, counting down.
AGCCCAGCCATGTGTCAGCTGTGAGGAATCACTGTTCTCTCCTTCTCCTTGCTTTTAGAAAGAGCTGAAGAGAAAATTCCCCACTGAAAGTGGGTCACTGAGGAGTTTACCCAGGTTTAAAGGTAAGCACAATTCTCTGATGGACCAACAAACACAAGAGTGGTTGGGGACAGTCATAACCCATGACAGAGACTGAAGTCTCTGAGTCAAACCTTGCTCTGGAACAGATTAGGGGCTCACTCCTGCTCCTGCCATGGCACCACTGGGTCACATCAACATGTTTGGATCTACTACAGACCTAAAATAACCCAGAAAGGCTTTTTTAATAGGTAATTGCACTTGGTAAATTAATGCTACACTTCAAATATTGGCCTAGATCTTCTTGAAACTTAACATGTGAAAAAAAGATAAATTTTAGATGTTAAAAAATCATATGAGGAGCTGTTAAAAATGATAGGGAGGCAGGGACAGTGACTTTGTACAGTTTGGGCTTGGGCAGGAAGGGTGGTGGGTGAGGGCACCCCAGTGTTCAGGGAAAAGATGATGCTCCCATGGGTCCAGATCCATTGCTGTCTTATCCCAACTGTGCCCTTGTTATTTTGAAGGTATAACTATGCAGCAGAGGAAGGGAGGGAAGCTGAACAGGTGCCTGGAGATCCTGAAGCTGCTGGAAACGTATTCCCAGGAGCTGCTGAAAACGGATGTGAAAATCTCCCGGGGTGAAGAGGTGAATCGGTTTTTCAAGGCCCAGACTCAAGACTTCGATCCCTCCTTCCCTGAAAACAGGTATGAAATCTGAGTTGTATTTTTTTGTTTGTTCATGAGACAGAAATGTTATGGGATATGGATAGAAGGGAAACACCAGTTACAGTCCAGGGCAGTTCAGCTGGGTGCTTCAATCCCAGTTAATTATGTTTCTGATGCCTAAAGCTTTTCTCAGCCCACTGCAGAAACTACTTTACCAAAATCAATACAAAACTCAACCTTCCACTTGAATTTTTGACATGAGACTTTACTTTCCAGTGTTGTGATCATGCCATCAGTATTCAGAAGGGAGAAGAACCCCCAGTCCCTCTCCATCACCCTCCCTCAGGCGTCGCAGAGCTACTACTGCATTGAAGCCTTTGAAACCAAAGACACAAAGAACAAACCTTTCACAGTGGCTCAGAAGGAGATTGTGGAAGTGTTACTCAAGGACATGACTGGTAAGTTTGAGAAGATTCAGTGTCAGGGATGGATGGGCAGATGGATTCATAGCTCAGCAAATGCTGAGGTAGTGTCAGGGTTGCAGGTGTTTGCACTTGTGTGTTTACCTGGGGGGACAGTGAATGCCCCTGCTGTCTCTTGTACCCCCTACTCAGGGATTATTGTCATGTCTTAACTTGCAGGCTGTTAAAATCTGGGTATTTTTGTTCTTTGTAGGCTGGTGGCTGGTGGAAAATGCAGACAAGCAGATAGCCTGGTTCCCAGCCTCGTACCTGGAAGAGCTTGATGCCTGTGAGGACATCCAGAATGCCTTTAGCTCAGACGAGGAGGGTAAGTCTGTTCCTCCTTCAAAACATGAGTTCTGCAAAACCCCACCACTTTACCCACTGCCTGGAGTCCCTCCCTGGACCTCTGACTCTTGTGGTCAGCTCTGCCACCACCTGTGGGCCATGGAATCATGGAATGGTTTGGTTTGCAAAGAACCTTAAAGCCCATCCCATTCCACCCTCTGCCATGGGCAGAGACACCTTCCACTATCCCAGGTTGCTCCAAGCCCCATCCAACCTGGCCTTGGACACTCTCAGGGATCCAGGGGCAGCCACAGCCTCTCTGGGCACCCTGTGCAAGGGCCTCCCCACCCTTTTTGTAAAAAACTTCTTCCTTATATCCAACCTAAATGGATCAGATTGGGGTCCCTGAGTAAAGCAGTCACTCTCAGGGACAGTTGCCCTGCAGCTGGGCTGGTCTCTCACTGGGATTGGAGCATTTTCTCCACAAGGCAAAGCCAACCTCTTCCTCTCTCTGCAGGCAGCCTGTACTTTGTGGTGCAGGCCTACGAGGCTCAGAAGGCAGACGAGCTCTCGCTGAACCAGGGCGTGGTTGTGGAGGTGGTCAGGAGATCCCAACACGGCTGGTGGCTGATCCGGTGAGGAGGCTTTCCCAAAGTCCTGGCTTCCCTGAGGGAGCTGCTTACCTGCTGTGGGTGCTGCCTGCTGCTCCCCACCGTGTGGGATGCACCGGAGGCCCCTGAGCTGAATGTCCTTGGCTGGGGATGGATTCCCTGTCCTCACACCCCATGTACAGCACAGAACTGCTTCCCCAAGTGCTGTTGTGCTCCCTCCCCTTGGCCGGAGCTGCTGGAAGCGTTTTCTCAGTGTTCTTTCCATCCCTGCCCTCAGGTATAATGGCTGCACTGGCTATATACCCTCCCTGTGCCTCCGGCCCTACAAGAACCCTCACCACAAGCTCCAGACCATCATGAGCAGCGGCCTCAACACCTCCACCCCCAACCTCTGCTCCCCCCAGCCCCGGGGGGAGGCTGTGGCTCGGCCCAGGCTGCAGCCTGGCCCTTCCTTTGACCCCCGTGAAGAGGACGAGAGCTCTCAGAGAAGCAGATCCCGGTCTCTGCCCAGGGCCAGCTCCACCCCGGAGCTGGATTTGGACAGCTCCTCTCTGAGCTCGGGGAGCAGCAGTGAGGGGGACGCCCGGCTGGCCTGGAAACCCGACTTGTCCCGATCCCTGCCCGAGGTGGAGCAGCCCAGGAGCCCTCCCGCCCCGAGCCACGGCCTGGCCAGGCACAGCAGCAAATCCCCACACCTCAGTGCCAGCGACAGGAACGATTCCGGCTTTGTGGAGTCCTCTGCAGCCGAGCTCAGCTCGTCCCTCGCTGACCCTGAGCTGGCCGCGGGTGTCCCCAAGGTGCCGGCGCGTCCCTCAGCCCACGAGATCCTGCAGAGGTGCAGCACCGTCACCAAGCGCGCGGTGCAGCAATCGGCTCCCCGGCCGGCCCTGCAGGCCCTGCTCCCCATCCCCAGCCGGCATTAGTGCCCCTGGGGAGGGGACCCGGGGACAGCCCTGACACCCCACTCGCTGGAGTCCCCTGGGAGCAGCTCCGAAACGTCAGGGCTTGGGACTGTCCCTTCCCAAGGAACACACACACACACACATCCATCACCTCCCTGGGCAACACCATTGCTGCTGCAGCTTCCACAGGGATCGGGGAGTTACTGGGAGAGGACTGAGTGGTGTCAGTCGGTGTGGATCTGTCAGCTCCAGAGCTGGAGGTCTCTTGACAGGCAGTGAGTTCTCCCTGAGGCAGGTGTTCACCCTGCCCTGCAGTACGTGAGCGTTTCACAGTGGTGGCTGTGTTATTCCCCACAGCAGGATGAGCTGGCACAGCCATGGCCCCAGGGGAGAGCAAAGGAGTGGCACCAGAGCGACTTAGTCACCCCTGGCACCCCGAGCTAGTTACAGGATTGGGGAGGGAGGGGATGATGCACCTGTGTGATGTCAGTTACCTGAACCCCCTATTTTATAGATTTTTTTTTAACTCTTTGACTTCTGGTGTCGATCTGGGGTTTTTTTATAGGTTAGTGGAGAGGCCATGAAATATAGAGATGGGCTGGATCTGCTGACTGGTTGTGAGAATAAAAAACCTGTTGGGGAGGAACCTCATCCCTGTTCCCTCCAGCCATGTCTGTGCAGGCACAGGAACACAACCAGGGGAGTCACAGCTTGTGTCCCACCTGGGGATGGGGACAGAGGTCACTTTCATGGACAGAACATTCCTCTTGCCAGGGGGCTGGGTAGTTACAGAAACTCACAACTATTCTAATCCTAAACTCATTTGCTAGAATTGAGTTAGAAAAAGTTATAGGAAAATTAAGATTTTTCTCTACACTGATGGCTTTAATTGTACTTATTCCCCCAAGTTAATATTTTTATAAAGAACATGTGGTGTTTATGTTGTTTGTATTTTATACATTTTTGTCAATGAAATAAAATACATGTAAATATCTCTGAAGTTTTCTTCTTTCTCACGCTTTAAAAATTTGCTATTTGGGGAATTTAAATTGTGCTTTTCTCCCTCCCAGCTTCTAAATTTGGAGTGGACACAGGTGAGACCCCTGCCTTGGTCCAGGGGGCTTTGCCCAAGCAGGATCCCAGTTCCGTGAATCCTTTAAACCCAACTGCTTGGTGGGATTCTGCCTTTTACTTCCAAACTAACTTCTGTTGGTGAGTCTGAAAATTCAGGGTGTGAAAACACAAACCCCAGCATGGCCAAAGAAATGAACTTTTCCTTTCATTCAGCCCTGAGGAAATTGGATGCTGGACTTGGTTTAGAAATTAGAACATTTATTATAAAATACAGGAACTAAAAATCCAGCTGCCATCCTGGTGGGAAAGAGCTCTTTGGAAAGAGAAATTGGTGCGAGGGGGGGTCACAGAGTCCCCTGGTCCTGCTGGGCCACATCTGCCAGCCTCATGTTCTGCCACATGAATTCGATGAATGTGGAAGCCTGGAGCAGCCGGCTCAGCCTCTGGAAGTGGCGCTCTGCAAGGAGGGAAAGGAGCAGAGTCACAGGGGAGGCAGCAGAACCTGTCCTTAGACTGTGGAACCAGGCTGGGAGAGCTGGGAATGTCCAGCCTGGAGAAAGGAACACTGCAGGGAGACCTCAGAGCCCCCTCCAGTGCCTAAAGGGGCTCTGGGAGAGCTGGAGAGGGACTTTGGACAAGGGATAGAGGGACAGGACACAGGGACTGGCTTCCCACTGCCAGAGGGCAGGGATAGATGGGATATTGGGAAGGAATTCCTCCCTGTGAGGGTGAAAAGGCACCAGAGAAGCTGTGGCTGCCCCGGATCCCTGCAAGTGTCCAAGGCCTGGTGGGGTGGGGCTTGGAGCACCCTGAGATGATGGAAGAGGGGTTGGATTAACTGACCCGTCCCTTCCAAGCCAAACCATTCCATGATCCCTGATCCAAGTCAGCACCTCCAGCCCATGCCCCTGCCTGCAGTGCCTCACCTGTGTAGGGCAGCAGGGATTCCACAGCAGATTTAATACCCGAGAACTGCAGGAGGTTGTCCGGTGCCTCGTGTTTCAGGAGGGTTTCCATGACAGCCTGGGCCTCGTGGCAGTTTCGGGAGTTGGTGTTCCACGTCACCAGGAATGCCAGCACTGCCTCTGTGGGGGAAGGAAGCCTGTCCAGGCTGGCACACAGGAGAGGCCACACTGGAAAACATCCCTGGGGTCCTACACAGAGAACTTCAGCTCCCACACAGTGATGGAAGCTCCCCATCCCTGGAAGCGTCCAAGGCCAGGCTAGACAGGGCTTGGAGCAACCTGGGATAGTGGAAGGTGTCCCTGCCCATGGCAGGGGGTGGGACTGGACGATCTTTAATATCCTCCCAACCCAAACCAGTCCAGGATTGTAAGATTCTAATTTCAGGTGACAAAACAAGCCTCTCTCTGACCCAAAAGCTTTCAGCACTTTAATCCTGCAACAAACCTTTCTGATCCTTGCGGAGCCGAACAATGTTCTCTTCCAGGTGCCTTCTCCCCTCAGGTTCCTTGAGGATGGCTGGAGACAGAAATGAGAGCAGGGACACCGTGGGTGATTTCACTTGGGAAAAACTGAGGCTTTCAGAATAATTATTGTACTTTGTAGCCTTGAACTAGCTGGAAAAGGTGTTCTGGGAAGCAGAGAGGGCAGGGAATGCCTTCAGAGCACACTCTGGACTCACCCTTGATCACCATCAACACCGTGTGCGGCCGGTCCAGAGAAATTGCCAGGCCCAGAGCTTTGAGGTACCGTTTCTCATGGAGCAGGTTAGAAAGCTCTTGCTCTCTGGAAAACAAATCAGGGGCAAGAGTGAGACCAGTCTTTGGGTGGTAGAAAAAACCAAAACTACACAAATAGCAGCAGATTCGGCAATAAGTTAAGAAGTCTGTGGTGCCTGTCAATAAACACCTCAATTCCCTCACTCCAATATTGGGATCTGGTGGAGCTGGATGGCTCCAGGTGTGGACAGTTTCACTGAACAGTTTGCCTTTCACAGCTCTTTATGGCACAAAATCAACTCACTTCATAATCTGCTCCTCCTGTTTAGCCTGTGCTTCTTTCTCCTCAATTTCAGTCACATCCTATGAAAAACAAGATAAAACTTTATCAAATCCAACTTTGATACAGAAGGATTTTGATTTAGCCATTGAGTGATTTGGAAACCAGTTTCTGCAGCAAAATCTTGAGGTCAAGTAATTTAAGTGTTAAATCCAGCAATTCCCAACCTCCCTCCAAAGCTCCAGTGCTGGGGCTCATCTGCTGCTCTGGGGAAACACAGGATGGCCAAAAAATACCCCCAGACCCCAAGATCAGCCTTGTTAACCTAATTTCAAATGGCAGAAAAGGAGGAGAACACATGAGGAACGAACCACTGGGATGCTGAGCTCTCCAATTATCCCGATTATTAACCCAGGGAGGAACCAACCCCCCGTGCTGTACCTGCCACAGGATGATGCAGGAGTCACTGGAGGCTGTCACAACCATGTCATCTTTCTTGTTGGCGTGAAGGCCCCAGATTTTATCTTCATGACCATCTAAGGTTTTCACACACTCGTTTGTTTTAATTGTCCACAGTTTTAAGAGACCATCAGATCCACTTTTGGAAGAGAAACACAACAGAAAGATTCACTGGACAGCTCCATTCCTGCTCTGTCCCACCTCAAATATCAGATGAACTTGTCCCATTCCAAACAGGAGCAGAATTAACCAAAAATGGGAAGGGCAAGATGCGCCCTTAGATCTGTCTACTGTGTTTGTCCCAACTCAGCAATGCCACAGCAGCCACATGGAATCCATGGAATAACTGGAGAAGAGGAAGATTAAAATAACCTCTACAGAAAGCTTGGCCTAAACATGGCATCTTCCTATTAATCTTTCCAAAGATTCTTTGGACACAAGACTGTTCCCTCTTGGTGCTGCTGATGAGCTCAGATACTCCCTTAATTCTGGAATCTCCCCAGATCCCCAGGCAGGCACGAACCTGCTGAGCAGCTGAGCCCCCCGGCTCACAAAGATGGTCTTCAGCACTGAGGCATCGTGGCCTTCAAAGGTCTGGAAAACAGAAAGGAAGCTCAGCAGTGCCAGAGCCACTGCCAAGCCTTTGGAGAGACACAAAAGGATCTGATTTACTCATAAAGGCCAAAGAAGTAAGTTCCAAGTTTTTGAAGGATCCTTAAGGGCTCTTCAAAATCTTCAAGGGATCCTTGAAGGATCCCAAGGTTTTACCCAGGGCAAGGGACAAAGTTCTTATCACCTTCAGACAGCTGAAGTCCCGAAGTCCCCAAAGCTTCAGGGTCCCATCAGCTGAGGAGGTGGCCAAGACCTGATCCACGGGGGAGAACTGCACACACCAGATCCCACGTTTGTGCCCAGAGAAAACCCCCAGGAGGGAGCAGTCGGAGCAGGACCAGAGCTTGGCCAGCCGGTCCTGCGAGCCCGTGGCCAGCAGCTTGTCATTGGGGGACACTGCCACACTGTTGATGTCCTGGGGAAGCCACAAGAGGAGGAGAAAGAGGGTCAGGCCTTGGCTCTGGCTGTGGGATATGGAACAAATGTGGGCTGCAGCACAGGAGGGAGACTGAAGCACTAAAAGGTCAGGGCAGCTGTACCTTGTCATGGCCCCTCTCAGTCACTCTGGCATGGAGGGGCTCTGGGCTGGAGATCAAGGCTGCTTTTGCTTTGGAAGTGAGGGATTCTGGGATGTTCCAGATCTTGATGGTGCAGTCCTGGCTGCTGGTCACTACAAAGCTTTCCTTCAACCTGGAAGGAATGAAACCATCAAGTGCAGGGAATCAGATCAGTGGTTTCTCCTCTCAGACTGGGATCTCCACACTCAGCCACTGCTGGGATGTGGAACAGTGTTTGCATGGCTTTCCAAGCTCTTTCATTTCAGAGTGACTCCCCCATCCCTGGAAGTGTCCAAGGCCAGGCTGGACAGGGCTTGGAGCACCCTGGTCTGTGGAAGATTTCCCTGCCCATGGCGGGGGTGCAACTGGACAATCTTAAAGGCCTCTCCCAACCCAAACCATTCCATGCACACTCGGGCACCACGAGAAGCTGGGAGCAGGGATGAGAAGCAGCACAGCTGGGAGGGGGGCAGCACCCACCAGGACATTCCCCTCACTCCCTGTGGTCACAACGGGGACCCTCCCCCAGTTTGTGTTACCTGGAGCAGGCGACAGCACCCACACCATGGGCATGGCCCAGGCCCTGGGCCACACAGGTCACCCTGCCAGCCCTGCCCATCCGCCACACCCGGATGCTTCTGTCCTGGGGGGAGGAAGGACAGAAAATGCTGGAGTTTTCTGGGAAGTCATTAGTCCCCTGTGCTTTCATCACATCCCCGAGCCCGACTGGTCCCTGATACTCCAGCTTGAACCTCCACCTTTGTCACAGCAGGTGACAAGATCGGCCCCCCCCTCTGGGGTTCCAGCATGGGGGTTTATTTCTGGTTGTATCAGAGCTTTATTTTTGGGTGTATCAGGGCTCTTGGCAACTTTTCCCCCATCAGTCTCACACTAACAACTTTCTGACCAGGACATTTGGAGAAGGAAACATCTCCTTGAGGCCAATAAAATACAACCAATTTTCCCAGGGACAACATTAAAAAGGAATAGTGTGAGAACCTTGTATTTGGGGGATGCAGCAGACAGGGATCGTATGAACAAAAAGCCCTTTCTGGAGTTCCAAAAATAATATAGTTTTGCCCACAAGGATCACTAGGAATGAAGAGTTTTGTTAAATGGAGAACCGTGACACACCTTGGCACAGGTGACGAACATCAGGCCTTTTCTGAAGACGTCCAAAGCCAGGATTGTTTCTAAACAGAAGAAATAAAAACTGGTGGGTGCAGAGCAATACTGAGACGGGACAACAGAAAGGGGTGAGTTAATGAGCCCAGTGCTTGATGAGCCCAGTTAATGAGACAGGGGACAGGTCTGGGACACGACACCCCCAGTCCCTATGGACTGAGCCTGTCACACACCTACACCTTCAGCTCCAACTTAAACTGATCTCAGTGCCAGGGACAGGATGTATCCCATGGCCCCTTTCTCCACACAACTCCCAAACCTGCTGTGATGCTGCTCCAGCAAGAACTCTAGGACTCATCTCCACCAGAGCTCCAGGAGAAGCTGGATAAAGGAAGAGCTGCCCACGTCCCCCCAGGCCAGCACTGTCACACACCTGTGTGGCCATACAGGATCTGGCAGTGGGACGTTGCCAGCTCAAACACTTTCAGCTGGGGGCTGTTGGTGGCCACAACAATGTGAGAGTCACCAGGGCCCAGGAACTTCACATCCAGAACTTCCTCGTTGTATCCTGCGAGCTGGAATGGAAACAGTCCAAGAGGGAAAAGGCAGCTGAAGGAGAAGGTGGGAATGGATGGTTTTCATTTAATACTGGCTGTAATTTCTACACCCAGGAGGGATTTCTGGCTAAGCCTGTTCTGCTTTCTCGTTCCTGTGTTGGTCTCTGGGCAACATTCCCCCCAACCAGTGAAATTCCCTGGCACTATGGAACAATTCCAGAACAGGCTGGAGCCAAGGGCACCCCTGGGCAAAGCTCTTCCAGAAGCAGAGCTGATCCTGGAGCATGGATAGAAGGAAAAGGAGGCTGAGGGCTGTCACCTGCTTCCTGAGCTGAAGGCTTTGAGCATCATAGAAGACGATGTTGTGCTCCACGGACACGGTGAGGATCTCATTCCTGGCGGGAACAAACTGGCACTGGGAGAGGCTGCGCTCGCTCGGCTCCTCCTGCAGCGCGAAGGGCACGGGCTGGGTGTGCACGCAGGCAGCTGTGGCCACGTCCCACACCCTCAGGATGCCTGAAAAACCAGCAGAAATCATGGCAGAGCCACTGCTTTACACAGTGGATGTCCAAGGAATATCATCCAAGGCACACTGGGAAAAGCCACAGAGCTCCAAGGCAGGACTGGGCAGGAGCCAGTGGGGGTGGCAGGAGAAGCCTCCAATTTTGGCTTGTTCAGTGCAGATCAAATTCATTGAGTTTGAAAATACAGATAAATGTGTTTGAGTGTTAAATGGATCAGAGTGTACCTGCCCCATCCTGCTCATCCACTCCTGCCCAAGGAACTCAGGAGCAGGCTCTGCTCTCCAGCCACATGGAGAACACACATCCCAGGAATAACAGCAGTGAAGTGACTGAAGTGCCACCCTTCAAGCTCCAAACGTGGCAGTGACACCCACCTTTGCTGCCAGCTGTGACAAAGTGCAGCCCTTGTTTCTTCACACCCAGCTGAGAGAAATCTCCCTCTTCAGGCAACAACACAGCGGCTTCCACAGTCTGCAAGAGTCAGAGAGGCACAGAACCAGAGCTGAAAACCCCTGGGAAGGGAGAGAAACCTGATTTCACAATGTACAGACCCTAAAGAGGGAGACCATGGCCTAGAAACTACAAAGGACCTCAAAGGAAGAAACAAAAAGCAGTTTCACCTCATAGACAGGAACGGTTCGTTTGCTCTGCCTGGTCTCCAGGTCCCAAACCATGCAGATCTTATCACGGCCAGAGCTGCAAATGCAAAGCTCAGTTTTAGTGCTAAATCTGTTCAGCTCGGCTCTGGGTGCAAATTTGGCACCGTGGAAGTTCAACGCCTCTCTGAAAAATCAGAGGGAGGGAGAGCACCAGCATTCCCTGTGTCAGCACAGGATATTCCCAAAAACACCGGCAGGTTGGATGGGGCTTGGAGTAGCCTGGGATAGTAGAAGGTGTCCCTGGTGGCACTGGATGGGCTTTAAGGTCCTTTCCAACCCAAACCATTCCATGATTCCAATGTACAGAAGTGCTGACACCCACTGAGCACTGGTAGAAGTCCTTCCCCTCACAGCAGAACCTGCCCAGACCCACCAGAATCCCCCAGTCCTGCAGGAGGTGAACAGATGGAGGTTCAAGCCCTGCCAGGAGGTACCTCAGGAGGGTGTTCCCATCTGCAAACGCCAGCGAGGTGACAGCACTGAAGTGCCCGTCCAGCACCGCCACACACTTGCTGGATTTCAGGTCCCAGATGCGGATCTTGTAATCGATGGAGGAGGAGAAGAGCTGCAGGCGGGAGATGTCCGGGTGGAACTTGACCAGGCTGGGCAGGAGGAGAGCACAGGAATAAACCACCCAACCTTTAAATAATGCACATCCCACAGCAGGACAGGTTGGATGGGCTTGGAGCATCCTGGGCCAGTGGAAGGTGTCCCTGCCCAACAACTCTGTGATTCCATGAGAATTCTTGACCAAACTGTTTCCTCTCTGGGCAAAATCAGCCATAACCCTGCTCTTAAAAACCAGGAAGAGCCCAGAACCCGCTTGGAATGGACTTCCATGTTCCATTAACTCAGGAATTCCCCATCAATCCCAGTATCCCACCACAGCTACGGACTGGACAAACACGACTCGTCCTTACTGTACCACTCCGGAGGATCCTTTCAGGTTGTGTGTGCAGTAGTGTTTGATCATATCCCAGATCTTAATGGTGCTATCGCAGCCACCTGGGAAAAGAAGGACATCTGGGAATGAATTCCGGAGGAGAGATGTGGGAAGTCAACAGGTCCTCAAACTGGACATGGCACTGGAGCAGTGAACCTCTTCTGACTGCACTCAGGAGGTCGTTGCCAAGGGAAGTTCTCCAGGAGCAGAAGATCCCTTGGGTCACCCCCACCGTGACAGCGCTGGCTCGTACCTGTGGCCAGCAGGGTGGCCGTGGGGTCGAAGGCCATGGTGGCCACGGGCGCGGTGTGCACGGCTCGCCAGGTGCGCTCACAGCTGGGCTCCCTCCAGTGCCACTGGCGCAGCAGCAGCGCCCGGCTCCCTGTCACCAGCACCTGGCAATGGGGCAGGGGAAGCACATTAACCACGGATTCACTGACTGGGTTTGGGTTTCTGTCGGTCCCACAGACACCCCAAAGTCCCCCGTTCCTGGCTCAGCCTGTCCCAGGCTGCTGACAGCCCCCGGCACAAACCCACCTCATCATCAGGGCTGAGCACGAATGCTGTGACATCCTCTTCCTCATCCTGGGAAAACAGAAGGGAAATCCCACAGTTAAACCATCCCTGGAGAGATCTCAGAGCTCCCTTCTCCACGCGGCTCTGCTGACACTGAGCAAAGCTGGGGGACCACCCAAAAATCTGTGTTTGGGTCCGCTCCCACCCTCCCTGCACTCCTCACTCCTGGGAGCTTCATAACCACAGTGGGAAAACCCTCCGGGAGCCTCGGAAAACCCTCAGGAGAGGCTGATCCCCATCACCTGCTGGAGGCTGTGCAGGAGAGCTCCTGTTTCCACATCGATGACGTTGACTTTGCTCCCACAGGGGCAGAACATGAACTTCCCATCCCGGCTTATCTAGAGAAAAGGGATCGGGAACAGGAACGTTAGAGCCAGGAGGCACGACATTCCCAAATGCCCCTCCAGAGCCGGGATTACCTGGATTCGCCCTCCCTTGTAGAAAGGCTCGATCTTCCGCGTCGCGGCGTAGCTGGAAGGGAAAGAGACGCGCGGAGAGGCCCCGTTAAAGCGGAGCGGCGGTGGCCCGGGGGCTTAGGCCGCGCAGCCCTGCCCGGCCCCTCACTCGCCCTCGCAGCCCCAGCCCGATCCTGCCGCTCCCTCACTTGCTCTTGAAGCGCACAGGGGCGACGGCGGCGGCCGGGTCCGTGTCCGCCATGGCCGCAGCCCACGTGCTTCCGGCCGGCACTTCCGGGAAATGGGGAAAACACTTCCGGTCCCGGCGGTGACGTAAGCGAGGGACCGCCACCAGCGCCACGCTGGGCGCGGGCAAGGCGCGGCTCCGGGGTAACGAGGTAAAAATTCGCCATTGCTCCGTGCAAGTGGCCACAGCCCGGCCCGCAGTAGCTCCTGCGGTGCATCTTCTCAGCGATCCAGAGCGCTCTCCAGCAAAACATTCCCTCCCCGCCCCAAGGGAGCGATTTCCCTGGTCCGACCATAGCGTAAAGCAGGAGTTTTGACAATTAGAAAAGAAGAGAGACGGTTCATCTTTTAAGCATTAAATCTTTTATTGCGCATCGAAATACAAAAACGAATCGTTTTCAGCTGTGACTCTCGTCTCGCCGTCCATCACGGCATCCCCGTGCTCTTCACAGCTCCTCCGGGGAAAGGATCGCCATGGAAGTGTCAGCCCAGCCCACGGCGGGGCCGCGGCTCTCACCGGCCACGCAGGGTCACCTGTAACAGGAGAACAAAGCGCTCTGAGAAACAGCCACTACAACCCCCTCATTCCCTGTACCCGCCGGGCACGGGGCTTATAGGAACATGGGTTTCATTCCCCACACACAGGCGTAGGCAATAAGCTTAATGTTCCCGATGCTATGGGCGCCGTTATCTCACCCGGGGCCACAGCAGACCCCAAGTGATTTTCAGACCGCGCCGGACGCTACCGCGGCCTCTTGGAGCGTCTTGCCAGGACGCTCCCTACACCCCACCCGGCCAGACTCCGGCTCAGGCAGCGCCATAACCACTTCCCAGTAGAGCTTTATAAAGGTTAAATGCGCACTGAAGAAGAGGTAGCAGTGCCCTCCCGCTCCCAGCAGCACACACATCCTCACCTGCCGCCGCCCCGCCGCGCACTGAGCGCTCCGAGCGTGCGCCCCCTGTTATCCCGGGAGCCGCGCCCGCCCCGCACTCTGTATAATTTACCATAAGTCACTCATCCTAACCTGCAGTGTATTCCTCATTCAGCTCTCGGGGCTAGCACTGCCGGGCACTGCTCTCGCGAGATGCCCGCGCACTATAAATAGCGGGCGGCGCGGCGGCGCGGCCTTCTACGCTGAGAGATCACGTAAGTACGGTGCGAGCGATGGCGGCGGGCACTGGGCGGCCCTGGGCCCATCCGGCCCCATCCGCGACCGATGGGGCCCGGCTGACGTCCCGCTTTGTTCCAGCAAATGGCGGACGACGCCGGTGCTGCGGGAGGAGCAGGAGCGGCCCGGGGGGGCTTCCGCGGTGGATTCGGGACCGGGCTGCGGGGCCGCGGCCGTGGCCGCGGGAGGGGCCGCGGGAGAGGCCGCGGGGCCCGCGGAGGCAAAGCCGAGGATAAGGAGGTGAGTGGGGACCGGGGGTGCTGCCAGCCCCGAGCATGGGGCAGTAGAGCCGGGTCCCGGCGGGTGCTGACGCCTGGTGACTCTTGCTCCTGGATTTCTTTGCCAGTGGATTCCTGTCACCAAACTCGGTCGCCTGGTCAAGGATATGAAGATCAAGTCTCTCGAGGAGATTTATCTCTTCTCGCTTCCCATCAAGGTGAGTGGCTGTGGACATGGAAGTGGTGGGTCAGGGAGATGCTCCAAAGGTTGGAGCCAGGCTGGGAGAGCTGGGGGTGTTCACCTGGAGAAGAGGAAGCTCCGGGAGACCTTAGAGCCCCTTCCAGCGCCTAAAGGGGCTCCAGGAGAGCTGGAGAGGGACTGTGGACGAAGGCCTGGAGGAACAGGACAAGGGGAAATGGCTTCCCACTGCCAGAGAGTAGGGTTAGATGGGATACTGGGAAAAAATTACTCCCTGTGAGGGTGGGGAGGCCCTGGCACAGGGTGCCCAGAGAAGTTGTGGCTGCCCCTGGATTCCTGGAAGTGTCCAAGGCCAGGTTGGATGGGGCTTGGAGCAGCCTGGGATAGTGGAAGGTGTCACTGCCCTTGGGAGGGGGTTGAATTAGCTGACCTTTGAGGTCCCTGTCAACCCAAACCATTCCAGGATGCCAAGATTCGTGTGAACTCAGTGCCTGACTTTTGCAGGAGTCGGAGATCATTGATTTCTTCCTGGGCTCCTCGCTGAAGGATGAGGTGCTGAAGATTATGCCTGTGCAGAAGCAGACCCGTGCTGGGCAGCGCACCAGGTTCAAGGTAATCCCGTTCTTCTGGATCCTCGCGTTCACAACTTCCCTTCTGCATTTTTACTGTCATTTTAATCACTCCAAATCCCTGTTTCTGTCATCTCTAGTAAATATTTTGCTGTGAGGACCATTAATAGTTTACTAAATGTATTAAACTTGAAAACATCAGTGATATGTGCCAGTGTTCCTTGAAACAGCACTGGCCCAGGAGTTGTACTACGACACTTCTAAACTTCCTTTTAACCAAACTATTCTAAGACTGCAAAATTTAGTTGTTCTTGCAGAGCAGTGCTGGGTTTTCAGGGAGAAGTTTTGGGTGTAAAGAGGGAATGCTGTTGGGAAATCATGGGGAGTTTTGACCAATGTGAGGCTGCAGCAGGGAATTGATTCCCAGTGCTTTAATCTTGCTGATTTTGACTGAAGGATGAACTCTGAGGGAAAAAATGGGTTTCAAGAACTGTGTGTAAGGTTTGGGGGTGAGCTGTGAGCTCCTGCTGAGCACACACCACAGAGTATTCTTGGTGGGAGATGCCATTGAGGGAGCAGTGAAAACTCCTCTTCTCCCTGCAGGCGTTTGTCGCTATTGGGGACTACAACGGCCACGTGGGGCTGGGGGTGAAGTGCTCCAAGGAGGTGGCCACGGCCATCCGTGGGGCCATCATCCTGGCCAAGCTGTCCATCGTGCCCGTGCGACGCGGGTACTGGGGCAACAAGATCGGGAAGCCGCACACAGTGCCCTGCAAGGTGAGTGTTCCCCGCTGGCCTGGCCCTGGGGGCTGTTCAGGGGGTATGTTCTGGAGGTGTGACCCGCTGTGTCCCTGCAGGTCACTGGGCGCTGTGGCTCCGTGCTGGTGCGCCTGATCCCGGCTCCCCGCGGCACCGGGATCGTGTCTGCCCCTGTCCCCAAGAAGCTGCTGATGATGGCTGGCATCGATGACTGCTACACGTCAGCGCGGGGCTGCACGGCCACCCTCGGCAACTTCGGTGAGCTCTGGGGCTGGCACGTAGCTTACGGCCACTTCTGTCACTGATGGGGCACAGCATCTCAATTTTATAGTGGTTTGTGCCTCTGGCAGTGGAGCAGAAGCCACGACTTCTGCTGAGAGTGCAGGTTAGTCCTGCTGCAGGTTCTGTGAAAGTTAATTACAGAAATGTGGGGTTTTACACCTGTTGATGCTCCCAAATCTCCCAATCTGCGCGATTGCACTTGTGTGCTGTAGTGTAATTGTCGTAACTGGAGAGAGAGAGAAACCTGAGTTTTGTGGGTTCATCAGAGAGACCCTCCCGTGGTCTCCCTGGTCCTTTCAGAATTCCACATTTTTGCAGCGGGGGGATATTTTGGAGCTGTGGGTGGGATCAGCAGGCTGGTTCTGCAGCAGGTGATGGGCAGTGTGTGACATCTCTCCACAGCTAAAGCCACCTTTGATGCCATCTCCAAAACCTACAGTTACCTGACTCCTGACCTCTGGAAAGAGACCGTCTTCACCAAGTCTCCTTACCAGGTAAGAGCATTTTGGTAACTTGCAGCTCAAATCTTACCCTTCTTGCCCCTGAAATTCAGGTTTCTGTACCCAAAGAATTGGTAGCTATAAAGTTGAGCTACCCCAGCCTCACATGCACACCAGGGATGGGAAGTGGCGCTGAGGAACCTGTGAGAGGGGTTTGAGGGAATAACCCAGTGTTGCTGTGTTTTTTGCAGGAGTTCACTGATCATCTGGCCAAGACCCACACGAGAGTGTCAGTGCAGAGGACCCAGGCAGCTGCTGTGGCCACGACCTAAGTGGGTTTTGTACGAGAATAAAGTGATCAGAGAACCAGGAACTGGTGGTTGGTGTGATGGGGGGTTGGTGCTCGGGGCAGGTGGGTTAAATCATGGAATGGGTTGGGTTGGAAAGGACTTGGAAGCTCATCCAGTTCCAACTCCTGCCATGGGACACCTTCCACTAGGCAATACTGCTCTGAGCTCTGTCCAGCATGGCCTTGGGCACTTCCAGGGGCACATCATCTTTACCCAAACTGACGGGACTCTCAGCCAGCACTGGGCACAGCAGCATGAACTGTTCTGGTGGCTCATGGAGGAGAGGAAGAGGTCCAGAGGGCAAATCCCTATACTGGCAGCCCCAAGTGCCTGTAGTTGAGGGCTTGCAGAGCTCTTCAAAGAATGAATACAGATCTCATCTGTACAGATGTCTGTTTATTGTGGAGGCCAACAGCACCAGAGGTCAAGGAAGCAACATGCACTTGGATAGCAGCACCATGAAGGGAGGAACTGTTTTAGCTCTACTTTTCTTCTGCTGCTTTCCTCTCCTCCATCATCCTGTGCTTCTGCTTCATCAGGCAAGTCCGTGCATTCCCGTGGTAACCCAGATCACCGTCTTAAAAAGAAAGGAAATGTCTGAGCAGTGCCTCCCACAAGCCTGTGTCCCATGACAGTGTGGTCTCAGACCTCCTTTCCCTGTGTGCTGCTGCCATACTCACATCTGTCCTGGTAGGCCTTGGTGACCTGTGCCAGCAGCTCCATCTCCTTGGCACAGTTCTGGAACTGGTTGGGCCCTTCCCTCTGCTTGCACGCAGTCAATCTTTCCCGGACTATCTCCACGATTTCCTGATCAACCATCCTGTGGGAAAGATGGTGATGAATGCAACAGCAGCTACAAGATGACAGAAAAGCTGAAGCAATGGGTGAGGCCACCCTGTGGAATATCAGCTCTGGGATTTTTAGGGTCCTGGTCCCTAATGCCACCATGGTAGGTGTGCTGCAGGGACAGCAGGACACTGGTGTGTAATGGGGTGGGTGGAGGTGCTGTCTCTGCACCCCAGCATCCACCAAAATGCTGCAGGTCCCAGAGCTGTGTGCTCTGCTGTGACCTCGCCTGGGGACACTGGGGACAGTCCAGGGGCAGCCATACCTGTCCCTCCTCCACTGAGCCTCAGCCTCATAGTAGCACAAGTAGTCACCATCCAGGCACTGGCTCAGGTCAGGCACACGGCGGAACTTCTGGTGGTAGTAGTAGAACTTGTTCTTGGATTGCCACCGCTCGATCCACTCTGCAGAGACAGCCCAGTCACCCCAACTCCGAGGGGCAGTACAGCCCCAGTGCTGGCACTGCCTGGTGCCGCCTTCCCAGGCAGCAGCAGTGGGTCCATTACTGTGTCCAGCTCATGCCCACCTATGTGTCTTTCCTGTGCTGTGTTACTGCGTCCCTGTATCCCAAGCCCCTGCACCTCTCTCAGCATCCATGCTATGTCCCTGTCCCACTATCAATAGTGTACTTGTCTGTGACCCATGTCCATGTGTCTGTCCTACTATCCAAGCTCTGTTCTTGTCTGTCCTATGTCCCCGTGTCCATGCTGTGTTCTTCTGTGTGTCCCCTGTCCATGTGTGTCCCTCTGTCCACGCCGGGTATCTGTCTATGTCCCATGTCCCTGTGTCCTGTCCCTCTGTCTGCCCCTTGCTGTTACTGTCAGGGCCAGTGTCCCCGTGTCCTTGCGTGCGCCCTTTGCCTGTCCAGGTGCCCGTGTCCTCACGCCTTTGCCCCGTGCCCCGGTGTGCCCGTCCCTGTGTCCCGGTCCCCGGGTCGTCGCTCAACTCCTCCCACGGGGAGCGGGAAGGGGGGCGGGGGAACGGGGGAGGGTCTCGTCCCGCTGGTACCTCGGACGAAGGTGACGGGCGCGTCGAAGACATAGCTGAAGGCGCTCTGGAAGAAGTTGACGGGGTTGGGCACCGACGTGGTCCTCTCGGAGACGGGGGTGCGGGTCGGCGGCACCTTGTACGCCTCCCAGTCGTGATCCTCCGGCATCGCGGCGGCAGCTGGGAAAGATGGCGGCGACCCCTGAGGGAGCGGGCGCGCGGGAATATGGGGGTGACCCTTGACGGGGCGGGGCCGTGGGAATATGGCGGCGGCTCCGGGGCACGCCGGGAGTTGTAGTGCGCATCTCCCTCCTCCGTGAGGGGATCCCACCTCCCTGCTCAGCAGGGCCATCCCACAGCACATGCCACAGGACTGTGTACAGATGGCTTTGGAATATCCCCGGTGAGGGAGACGCCACACCTTCTGTGGGATCTGTTCCAGTGCTTGGTCACTGCACAGGGATAAAGTTCTTCCTCATGTGCAGGGGGAATTCCTGCGGTCAGTCCCTGCCCGTTCCTCTGGTGCCATTGCTGGGCCCCCGGAGCAGAGCCTGGGCCCTGCTCGGAGCCCTCCCTGCAACCAGGGACACCCAGGGCTGAGGGCCCCTGTCAGCTGGGGCTCCTCTCGAGGCTGAGCAGCCCCAGCTCCCTCAGCCTTTCCTGAGCACGGGGATGCTCCAGGCCCTTCCTGAGCTCCGCAGCCTTTGCTGGCCCTGCTCCAGGAGCTCCCTGTCCCTGCTGTGCTGAGGGGGCTCAGAGCTGGACACCACACTGCAGATGTGCCTCACAGAGCTGAGCAGAGGGACAGCTCCTGACCTGTTGGGAATGTTTCCCACTGACAGAGAGCAGGGTTAAATGGAATATCAGGGAGAAGTCCTTCCCTGTGAGGGGGGGGAGGCCCTGGCACAGGGTGCCCAGAGAAGCTGTGGCTGCCCCTGGATCCCTGGAAGTGTCCAAGGCCAGGTTGTACAAGGCTTGGAGCACCCTGGGATAGTGGAAGGTGTCCCTGCCCATGGCAGGAGCTGGATGGTTTTAAAGGTCCCTTCAAATCCAAACTGTTCTGTGATTCCAAGATCTATTGTCTTGATCTCTTTTCTGGTCAAAATCACAAAGCCTTTTTGCCTGGGCTGACAGAGAGATTTTCAGTCCATGCTGGGGGTACCTGGTGCAGGTGCTCACAGCTCTGGGTGTGTGGTATTTGTTTGGAAACTGCCCTAATTCAGGAAACTGCCCTAATTCCTGCCATTCGCATTGGAGTTGTTTAGGAGGGAGAAGCGTAAACTGAGCCAGCAGCAACTGACCTTTATCACACCACAACTGTCGTGTCCAACCTGCCAGGAATGAAATGAATATCGTAGCGGGTGAAGCGAGCGGCTAAATTTGTGTCTTCAGACCCATAACCATCTTAAGTATTAATCTGGGGAGGCACTTCCTGACAGCCTCTCTCTGCTGCTGCCCCGGGCTGAAGACGTCCCATGGTTGGTACAGCTCTGCTGGAGTTGCTTGTGTGCGGAGGGTCAGCGAGCAGGGCTGGGTTATGCTCCTGGTAGTGCTGCTGGAATGGGGTCAGAATCCTCAGAGCTCCACTCAGGCTGGAAAATGAGCTTGGTGGAAAGCACAGCCGGGCACTGGGACTGATCTGAGCTAGGAAGGAGCTGCAGTGGGTGCCAGACTAACCCTTTGCTGCTTGTGGTTGAGGTTTATATATTTATCTCATCTCATCTGGCTTTCAAGGTTTGCCTTTAGAAACCTGTGCATGTTCCTGTTACCCATTCCTTTGGGCATCCTTTCCCCTGTGTTCCCGATCCTTGCCTGTGCTTGTTTTGTGCCATTTGCCTTGATGACACGAAGCCCAGGAATTCCAAGCAGGACGTTTTGGTGCTTCAGGATACCAAATGAATCGTTATAATTAAGAGCACAGAAGGACAGACCTAGTAAAGAATGTATTTCTCCTTCAAAGTCCTTCAGAGGAAGCTGAAGGAAGGAGATCATGTTAAGTTTTTTATTTAAGTGGCATCATTTGTCCAGAATTTTAGTAAATTCACACTAACAGAGAGTAGATTTAGACAGGATATTAGGAACAAATCCTTCCCTGTGAGGGTGGGGAGGCCCTGGCACAGGTTTCCCAGAAGAAGCTGTGGCTGCCCCTGGATCCCTGGAAGTGTCCAAGGCCAGGTTGGATGGCACTTGGAGCAACCTGGGACAGTGGAAGGTGTCCCTGCCCATGGCATGGGGTGGAACTGGATGGGCTTTAAGGTCCCTTCCCACCCAAACCATTCAATTTTTCCATGTACATGGAGCTTGAACAAAATCCCACCCTGTTACAACTCAAGGAAGAGCCCGGAATCTCTCTGGCATTCCCATGTAAAAGAGGGGAATTTTTGTTGTGCTTTTTGTTGTTTTTCCCTTTGCCCCATTTTCCGGGAGCTGAGAGTGAAGCCGCCCTTTGCTCTTCCTCTCCGCAGTCCCACCGCAAGTTCTCTGCTCCCAGGCACGGCCACCTGGGCTTCCTGCCCCACAAGCGGAGCCGCCGGCACCGAGGGAAGGTGAAGGCCTGGCCCAAGGATGACCCCAGCAAACCAGTGCACCTGACAGCTTTCCTGGGCTACAAGGCTGGAATGACCCACACTGTGCGGGAGGTGCACAGGCCTGGGCTCAGTAAGGCTTGGCTGCAGCACGTCCAGGAGGGAAAGGAGGGGATGGGCTTGTTGGGAAAGGCTGTTTCTGGAAAGGGGTGGTGGAGCCCACAGCTTCTAGGTTAAATCCTGGCTGTCCAGATCTTGGATGCTCAAAGGCCACCTCAGCAATGTGCTGAGTGGGAGTTGCTGGAAATCTCCACTCTGGGATGCTGAGTGGTGGTTTGGGAGATGGGAAGGCTGGGGCTGACTGAGATCAAATGTGACCTTGCCCCCAGCACTCTCTGTGACAGCCAGAATCCTCCAGGGAATGACCTGATCCCAGAGGATGCCGAGCACCACTTCCCTTTGCTGCCTTGCAGAGGTCTCCAAGCGGGAGGAGGTGGAGGCCGTGACCATCATCGAGACCCCTCCGATGGTGGTGGTGGGGGTTGTGGGCTACATCGAGACACCCAAGGGCTTGAGGAATTTCAAGACTGTTTTTGCTGAGCACATCAGCGACGAATGCCGGCGGCGCTTCTACAAGAACTGGTATGTGCTCCCAAAAAGGGTCATTAAACATTGGAACTCCCCAGGGAGGCGGTGGAGTCACCACCCTGGAGGTGTCCAAGGCACCGACATTCAGAGCTCTGGGCTGGGTGACAAGGTGGGGATCAGTCACAGGTTGCATTTGATGATCTTGGAGGTATTTTCCAACCTAAATGATCCTTGCATTCCCAGAGCAGGGGGTTTCCTGAGGGGCTGCCTGTGAGGGATCTCTGGCAGCAATTCCACAGGCTCTCTGGGATGCCCAGACAGCTCAGCTCCTGTGGAGTGAAACTGCTGCTTATTTATTCATGCACAGAGACGCTGCAAACAGCCCGATGGTGGGGAGCAGCATATGCATATGTAAATTTATTCTAATAGTTGAACCAAGTTAGCTCTCTCCACAATATCATATGGCAGGTTCCTTTTCCCTTGTGTGGGTCGGGCTTGTCAACTCCCCAGTTAACTGGAATTCTTGAGCTGGAGTGAAACCAGATTTGCCAGGGGGAATATTGGTGCAGAATGTGGCCCCTGGCCCTCATAAATATCAGCACCCCTCAGCAGAGGGGGAAGTGGAAACACGAGTTTCCTCACTGTAGGAATTGTGTCTCCTGTGACAGTGCCATGGAGACTCACCCACCACACGCCTCTGATCCCTGTTTTCTCCTGTCAGCCCTTTTCACAACTCATCCACTTCCCTCTTCCCACCCAAAGCCCTTGACAGTCAGGTGAGGCTCAGGTATCCACAGGTACCAGGGAAGGGCCTGGCTGCTTTGTGGTTTCCTAGCTATAGGAATCTCCTGTAAGTGCCATGGAGACCCACCCACCACAAGTCTCTGATCCCTGCTTTCTCCCTCTCTCTTTTTGCGCCTGTATTTTGATGGTGCTGAGTCAGTCAGTGGGAGACAACTGCATTCCTCATGCAGAAAGGTTTGAATTACCCTTGAACAAGCCCTTTTCACGGCTCATTATCCACTTTCCTCTTCCCACCTCAAGGTCCTGACAGTCAGGTGAGGCTCAGGTATCCACAGGTTCCTTTTGCCTCCGAGGAGGTGCCTGACAAGGTGACCTGTCCCCTCTCTGCACTGTCACGAGCCCTTTATCAGCTCTGATGGATATCAAACCACTTCTGTCGTAGGCACAAGAGCAAGAAGAAGGCGTTCACCAAGTACTGCAAAAAGTGGCAGGATGAGGCTGGGAAAAGGCAGCTGGAGAAGGATTTTGCAGCCATGAAGAAGTACTGCAAGGTCATCCGTGTCATTATGCACACACAGGTCAGAGCCTCCCCCCCAGCATGGGCGGGGGGGGATCGGGGGCTTCCTCAGCTCTGAAGGGCCTGGAAATGGGATCAGGGGGTGTTTTGGTGGTGTCACAGAGGCTGAGAGAGCAGAGGGTGTGAGACGGGGCAATGGGAGGTGCTGGCTGACCTTTCCAGCTGCCTCCTGACCTCCCAGTCCCCTCCCAGAGCTCCCTGCTCCAGGATTGCCTCAGGGGCTGTGGTTTGGGAACTCTGGGGAGCCCCCACATCCCGACGGGAGCACACACACCCCGTGGAAGAGAGCAAGAGGAGGGCAGAGCCTGGGCAGGTCCAGCGTCCTGTGTCAGCAAGGGACCTTGGGCCTCATGATCACCTCAAATTAGCAACTGGTGTCAAATGTTTTGGGCAAAAATAACCCCACGGGCAGGCACAGTTTTGCCAGATGCTGATTGCTGGATACACAGGGGCCCATTTTCATGCTGATCCCCGGAGCTGAGGGCTGCTTTGGAGTCTGGGGGAGAGCTAAGTTGGCTAAATCCCAGATGGGTTCTCTGGGCTCAAGGACAAGGAGTTGGCTCCACAAGATGCCAGATTATAAAGAGCTGCTGACCCAGGGCTGCTATGAAAGGGGGTGATTGTGGCAGAGAGGGTGGTGAAGCAGTGGCTCTGCTCACCCCTGTGCCCCTCACAGATTGTGAGTGACCCAGCCCTGCTGCACCCTCGTGTCTGTGGGGCAAGGAGCCACATGTCACCCTAAACCACTGTGTGCTGCAGATGAGGCTGCTTCCACTGAGGCAGAAGAAGGCCCACATTATGGAGATCCAGCTGAATGGGGGGACAGTGGCTGAGAAGGTCGACTGGGTCCGGGAGAGGCTGGAGAAGCAGATCTCTGTGCACAGCGTCTTCAGCCAGAATGAGATGATTGATGTCATCGGTGTGACCAAGGGGCATGGGATGAAAGGTACAGGGGTCTGGGTCTGTCCTCCTCACTTGGCTCTGCCCATCAGGTGGTTTGGGGTAGGAGGGTGTTAACAACGCTGAGAACCCCCAATTTTTTGTAGAGGGAGTAGCAAAAAGCCTTGGGATCTTAAGCATGACATCCAGTTCTGTTGTGGCAGAGTTTGGTTTCCTCAATCTCAGGGATTCCGGTGAGGGAAAAGTGCAACAGGGGCATCTCTGATGTAGATACAAAGGAGCTGACAAGGTAACCTCTGGTGGAAAGATTTTCCCTGAGATTAAGGCCAGTGAAAGCCGTGCTGTCTACTGTGCCCAGAGGTCTCCCAGGAGGCTCAGAGGTACTGTCAGCATATAAACCAACGAGGTCTAATGGGAGGTGTCCCTGCCTGTGGCAGGGCTTGGAACTGGATGGTCTTTATGGTCCCTTCCAATCCAAACTATTCTGTAATTGTGTGAATGTCTCACAAACCCCACTTGTGCAGAGTGTGGTTGTCCCTGGGTGTGTGCATGGAACACATCCCAGTCTGATCAGAACCATAGGAAGTGAGAACAGCTCCTCATCTCCTTCCAGCACTGAGAACTGCAGGAGAATGATGGGACTGTCCCTCAGGAGAACAGTGGGACTCCCCAGCCCCAGCCCCAGCCCTGCCCCTCCTTGCTGACCCTGCCCGCTGTTCCCATGCTCCCAGGGGTGACCAGCCGCTGGCACACCAAGAAGCTGCCCAGGAAGACACACAAGGGCCTGCGGAAGGTGGCCTGCATCGGGGCCTGGCACCCGGCCCGCGTGGGCTACTCCATCGCCCGGGCTGGCCAGAAGGGCTACCACCACCGCACCGAGATCAACAAGAAGGTACAGCCCCGGGGGGCTCCCTCAGGCCTCCCATCCTGTCACCATCCTCCCTCCCATGGTGCCCTCAGCTGCCCTTATCCACCCAGATATTTCCGTAGACATCTCCATGTCTTTCCTGGTGCTTTTCTGCTGCTCGAGGGCACACCTTGGTGAAAACCATGTGATTCTGTGGGGGATTTGGTCACCCTGTGAAGCTCCTCAGCAAGGGGCAGGAGACTCTCCATCTCTGCTGCCTGTCTGTTCCCAGATTTACCGCATTGGCCATGGGATCCACGTGGAGGATGGCAAAGTGGTGAGGAACAATGCCTCGACACACTACGATATCACGGAGAAGACCATCACGCCTATGGTAAGGGCTGAGGGGTGACAGGGATGTGACCCTCCTGACTCTCCCAGCCAGCCAGCTCTCCTGCCCACCAACCCCTCTGCTCTCTCCACAGGGTGGTTTCCCTCACTACGGGGAGGTCAACAACGACTTCCTCATGGTGAAGGGCTGCGTGGTGGGCACCAGGAAGCGCGTGCTCACCCTCCGGAAGGTGAGAGCACCAGGCTGGGTTAGGCTGCAGCTCCCCAGGGACACATTCTCCACATGGAGAACCCTCCAAATGCTGGGCAGGGACACTGGGAGGGTCCTTGGTGCTGTGTTGCACGTGAGTGTGGTGCTGAGGCCATTGGCAGGTGGAGGGTTTGTGGAGTGGGCAGGTAGATGGAGCCTCTCTGGAGAGCTTCAGAGCTCTGAGGGCTGGGGTTCATCTCAGAAATTAAACCTTGGATTGTTACAGAAATGGTGATTGGGCATTGGAATGGACTGCCCAGGGAGGTGGTGGAGTCACTGGTGTTTAAGGACAGACTGGATGTGGCACTCAGTGCCATGGTCTGGTTGACAAGGTGGTGTTAGGTCATAGGTTAGACTTGGTGATCTCGGAGATCTTTTCCAGCCTAGTTGATTCTGTGATTCTGTGAAATGCTGAGTGAAGAGCAGCTCTCCAAACTCTCCACCACCTGAGCACCAGGGTGTTGCTCTGAGAACACAGATTTTTGAGGACATATTTGTTCAGAGGATATTCCAACCCTGCTTCCATGAGAACAGGGTTGGAATATCAGCTGTCCTGATTTTCTGTAACGATTATCCTGATGTGTTGTGACTGTTCTTTCCCAGTCCCTCCTGGTGCACACGAGCCGCCGGGCCCATGAAGCCATCGAGCTCAAATTCATTGACACCACTTCCAAATTCGGCCACGGCCGCTTCCAGACAGCTCAGGAAAAGAGAGCTTTCATGGTGAGTTCCTCAGGCTGCCTCCAGCTCATCGTGGGGCTAAAGCAACTGACTGACTCCAGCCAAGCACCTTCCAGGTGTCCATGGGCAGGGAGGTGGAACTGGATGAGTTTTATGTCCCTTCCAACCCAAGCCATTGCAGGATTCTATGATTCCATGATTCTATGATGTTTCTCGATACAACAACAGCCAAACGAATGTTTGACACTCTCTTGCCTAAAGCTGGCCACGAGTTCAGCTCACACAGCAGAAATGATGCTAAGGAAGAACAGGATGGTTGTGTGAGTGATCCAAAACAACTCAACCAGCAAATAATAGACCATATGGGCAACCAGTTCCCATTTACCACAGGAAGTTTTAAACAAGCAGTTAACTTGGCAGGCATTGTCTTGGCCATATGGTCCCTTTCACTTGGAATTGTGCACTGCTTTGATTTGTTCGGAATGATTTATGGCTTTAATGTTCTTAGAGGAAAAAAGTTTGGGTCAAATTCAGATGCAAATTTGTGGTTCTTTTGACAGAAGTTTTCAAGAAGGCCAAACAGTGTGTTTTTCTTAAATCTGGGGCAAAGAAAAATATAATTAAATAATCCAAACATAGCAGTTTCCTGAATAGTTTTGCAGCCTTCACCAGGCTGGTGCAAGTCTGAGTCTGAACTGGAGGAAGCACTGAGTAAACCAGGAGAGAGAGAAGGAGAAGGGAAAGAAACAACTGCCTGGATCCCACGCAGATGTAAACTGGGTCTGGATCTGGCCTGTCAACCAGAAATGCCATGTGAAGCTGGCTAAGCCTCCTTAGTGCTGGCAAGGGGATTGGTTAGGCACTGCCTTTGCAGAGCTCTTTGGAGGTTAAGCTGATTTCATTCAGCTCAGTGTCAGGAGCCTGTTGTGTCACTGCCAGCCCTGAGCTGCTGTGACGAGGAGCTCGGTGACAGGAGGAGGTTTGACGTGGGTGCAGCTCTTTTCTTTGCCATTTCCCTCTGTGGATTCTGTGGTAAAACATCACATTTGTCTGGAAGTTGAGGGACATAAGTAATTCCTGCCATCTACTCCCATAGGGTTGATTTGCTGGGGGATAACCCCATTTTTCAGCTGCTGGCCAGAGCTGCCTTTCTGGTCCCCACAGCCCCGACACAGCCATGTCTGTGTGTCCCTAACACCAAACTCTCCTCTCTGCTCTCTTCCAGGGCCCTCAGAAGAAACACTTGGTAAAGGAGAAGCCAGGTGTGCAGGAAGAGCTCTAAGGATGGAGATCCAAGGCTTCCTGACAGGGCACTTGCAATAAAGGGGCTCCAAGCCATGCCTGCTCCCTCTCTTCCTTCTGGAGCAATGTCTTGCCTGTTTTCAGGCTTCTCAGCAGGTGGGGATGGGAAAAGTGGCATTTGGGACTGGCCCACACAGACAGGGACTAACTGGGACAGCCAAGTGCCTGCTCTGTCCTCAGGATCCTCCCTTTCCTTTGCCCAGTGAATTTTTCCCACTCACGAAACCACCATGAAGACTCTCCTTCCTCTCATCCAGCAGAGAGCAGAGCACATACCAGCACTTCTGCACCAGTTTCCACTGGGAACACTGGGAATACAGGGCCTCCCCATGACCTGCCTCTGCCCAGGCTCCCCGACTGTCTCTCCCCTCACTGCCTCTCCCACACACCCCCAGGCACTGCTTGTGCCGAGCTGAAGATACAACCTGGGGGCTTCTCCCTGCTCAAAGCCCCTGGTCCCGGCTGGAATGCTCAGCAGAGGTGGGAATTTGTGTACAAGAAGAGGGCTGCTAGGCAGGGCTGGGCAGCGATGGATTTATTCAGTTGGGACTCCTTTCCCACCCGTGCTTTCCTTGCAGCCCAGCTGCCTGCGGGGAGGGGGGGATGCCCCGGAGCTGGGAAGTTTGGATCAGCGATGATCCCAACTCCAGAACTGCTCCAGGTGTCCTGCACCCTCTCTGGGAACCAGACAGTGGGAAGCCCAGCCCTCCACTGTCCAGAGCTGCCTGCTTGACCAGGAGTCCTGGGAACGTGGCCATGAAATTCCTGGGTCTCCAGCAGCCTGGTTGTGCCCTGAACGTGTGCTTGCAGGATTTGAGGAGGCTCATCTGCAGAAGCAGAGGATGAGGATGAAGCCAGGCACAGCCCTGGGTGCAGTCAGCGGCCAGGCCCTGGCTGTCCCCATGTCCCAGCGAGGTCCCTGAGCTCCGGGCAGTGTCCCTGCCCCTGGGGTTGTGCTTCAGAGCCTCCTGTCCCCCTTGGCTGGCGGGTCCTGGGGCAGTCCCGTGGTGGGTGGCCAGGGATCCAGGCCAGAGCGCATGATGGGAATGATGAGATCGTCCATGTTTGGCATCACCAAAATTTTCTGAAAAGAGGAATCCAGAATAACAAATCAGCAGGTTTGAACACCACGCGGACACTGCCTGGAGGTGGCTTGGCAGGAGCCATGCCTGGGTCAGAGACCGAGGCTGAGAACTGGAGGTCCTGGGCTCTCACCCCCTCAGCAGCAGCCCCAGGGGAGTCCCAGCCCTGGATATCAGGGTGGGGACAAGCAGGAACAGTTTATCTTTGCTCTGCCCACCTCCATGGCTTCAGGGGTGGCCACAGCAGGGCAGGGACCAGCACTTTGAAGCCATCCAAATGGGTGGCTTTTGGGGGGCCCTAAATACCTGTGGGGACATTTCTGCTCTTTGAGCAGAGGTGAGAGGCTGAAAACAAACTCTTGGGAAGGTAAATCTCCCAAACATCCCCAAACCAGAGCAGTTGGGTGGATTCGGCCCTTCTGGGGAGTGTCTGCCTGGGACTGCCTGACACCCCCAACCCTCCCTGCGTGGGGCAGGTCTGCAAATGGTGGGAGGAAATAACTTTTCCTCAGCCCTGGAGCTTGCTATTTGGGTTGTGTGTCTTCACTGTTCCAAGCTGGCCAGCCCAGACCAGATGTTGGCTTTTTGCAGAAACAAGTGGCCCAAAGTGACTCTCCCCAATGGCAGCAATGCCCAAGCCTCAGCAGGGTTTGCTGAGCCTTTGAACAGCCCAGGCACCTGAAATTCATGCTTCAGCTTCTTCTCGATCCACTCGGTGACATGCAGGAATGTCACCTCCCGCTCGCCCAGCTTCGGGCGCACCTTCAGCTCCAGCTGCGGTGGCACTCGGAAGCTGTACCTGTGAGGGGAAAGGAAAGAGGAAGAAAGCATCACCTCCCAAAGATGTGGCTCAGCCCAGGTGGCCCCACTGCTGGGTTTTAGGGAGGAGGTTACAGCTCAGGGTCCCCAGATCCAGGTGTTGGCCTGGGTGGAGACTCAGAGAAATGAGCCTGAGGTCTGTGAGCCCCTTTGGGGAACAGCCCTGGGTTGTTGGTGCCCCAGATGAGCCCAAAGCGCTGGAGCTGGCTCCTCACAGGGAGCAAGGGGAGGTGGAAGGAGGATGTGCCCTTGGGGGGAAGGAGAGCTGGTACCAGACACGGTCGGTCGGGGGTGGGGGGATGTTCACGGCCAGGGTTCCTGCCAGCTCCTGCACCTCCACCGTCAGCAGCAGCGGCGTGTTGGAAACCTCCTCCATCTTCTTCTTGATGAACTCGTTCTCCGTGGCCTTCTGGAAGTACTTGGACTTGGCGATCTTATCCACGAAGCGCAGGATCTTCCGGCTCGTGCTGTTGCCGCTGACGTGGCTAAAGCAAGAGGGGCCCCAGCTCAGCTCTGCTGGGTTTTGGGGTCCCCCAGCCCTCTG
This sequence comes from Dicrurus megarhynchus, assembly GCA_013399195.1. Classification (NCBI taxonomy): domain Eukaryota; kingdom Metazoa; phylum Chordata; class Aves; order Passeriformes; family Dicruridae; genus Dicrurus; species Dicrurus megarhynchus. The sequence goes on along the minus strand of VXAD01002239.1, from coordinate 890,849 downwards.
CCACGGCACCCCACAGGGACAGAGTCCCCTCTGAAAGCTGCCACGATGTGCTGTGTGTGCCCTGCTGGGGACACCATCCCCGAGCTCCTGTGCCGATGGGGCACCGTGCATTCCCCAGCACCCCCCTGTGCCCCCGAGGGCACAGACCCCCAGCACCCCCTTACCCCTCGGTGCCAGGCGGGGGAAACCGCTCCCCTGGGGCTCCCACGGGCTCTGCAGTGGTGACATCTTCCTCGTCAGAGGAGCCGGCGCTGGACGACTCCGCATCGCTGTCTGCCAGCAGGATCAGCCGCGGCCTGGCCCTGTGAACCCCAGGAGATCACGGGCTGCTCTGGGGACAGCAGCCTCGCCTCACTCGGGCAGGAGGAGCAGGATGAGCTCATCCATGGACAGAGTCCTACCCCTCTCTGCCTGCCTCTGCAGGGCCGCTCTCCTCTGCAGAGCTCTCCTTCCCCAGCTTGCTGAGGTTCATCTTTGTCTCCAGTGTCATCTGCAACGAGCCGCTGTAGGTGACCTCCATGTCCACCCAGAGTCCTGCCAGGGAGAGGGACAGGGTGAGATCAGGTCAGCACCACAGGGGTCAGAGCTGTTTGTGCACTGCCAAAACCTCTCAGCTTCAGGGACTGGGCTGGCAGCTCAGTAAAGCCGTCCTGAAGCCAGCCTTGGGGTCCCTGTCCCTCTGTGGGGCTCTTACCTCGCTCATTGATGGTGGGGTTGGAGGCGCTGAGCACTGAGGGGATGGATGTGCCCATGTCCAGCTCTGTCAGCGTCAGCTCGTTCATGAAATACGGGAGCTGATGGAGGGAAACCCCATGGGGGACGGTCACCACAGCCCAACACTCGCCATGGGGCCTTGGAAACAGGGCTGCCCCGAGTGATCTGATGCTCCTGCCTCTCACCTTGATCTTGCTCAGTTTCTTCTGGATCTTGTTGGACACCTGCTCTGCCCAGTACTGCTCCCGCAGGAAGTCCCAGAAGATGCGCCCCACCAGGGCGTTCATCCAGGCCATGCTCGCCGTGTCCTCGCCAAGCTGCGGGGGGACAGCAGCCACCAGCCCCTGCAGCGAGGTGGCCCCATGAGCAGTGGGACCTGCTGTCCTGGTGCTCCCCTGCCCCAGGGCTTGGCTGCTCACACAAACCACAGACTGGAAGTGGCTCTGTGTGGGGTCCATCATCCTCTGCTTAGTGCTTGAGTCCCGCTCCCAGTGCTGGGTTTGTCCCACTCACCTTTGTGGGTGTGGGGCTGCCCAGAGCTCCGTGAGAGGGGCTCCTGTCTGGGCTGGGTGCCCCCTGTGCTGGCATGAATCGGGCCATGTAGGTGCTATAATCCAGGTAAATCTCCTCAACGCTTCCCGAAAGATCCTTGGCTGAATCTGTGGATGGGATGTCCTCAGCACTGCCCCCGCTGCTGCTGCTGCCGCTGCTCTGCGGAGCCAATCCCATGCCTGGGGACATGGAATCACAGAATCATTCAGCTTGGAAAATCCCTCCAATGTCATCAATCCAACCATTCCCCAGCACTGTCTCCAAGTGCCACATCCACAGGGCTTTAACTCCTTCCAGGGATGGGGACTCCACCCCTGCCCTGGGCAGCTGTGCCAGGCCTGGACAGCCCTTTCAGTGAAAGAAATTTTCCTAATATCCAATCTGTTGGGTCAGGATAGCATCAGGGGTGACATGATGCCTGTCCATGATGCCAGTGACATGCCACCCGCTCTGTGCTGATGAGGTGAACCTTCTTGGCTACACTTTGGGCTCCTCCATATCCCTCTGTGCTCATTGCTGCCCACCAAGGGATTGTGTTCCGGGATCAGTCCTGGCACAGAGCAGAGGCCGTGGTGGCTGCTCCTCACCTGCCCTGGTGTCGCTGTGGCTGCTGGGTGTCCCACGGGAGGCTTGCACGAGGTGCTGGTACCACTCCTCCTTCTCCCGCCCCGTCCGCCCAAACAGGTACAGACACCTCTCCCTGCAGTCCCCTGGGATGTCCTGCCCGGACACTGGCACCTTCCTTGTCCCCTCATCCCCCTGCAGCTCCGTGTCGTGCTCCTCGCCGCTCCTGCCCTGTCCCTCCGCCGGCTCGGGGAGGAGCACACAGATGGGATATTTCTTGTTCCACGTCCGCTTTCGGGCCAGGCTGGGGGGGCACAGGAAGACCTGCAGCACCGAGAGAGGGGTGAGGCCGGGCCAGGCGTGGGGGTTCCCCGTGGGAAGATCCTGGGGACCTCCAGGCTCACCTTGGCGTCGGTCAGGTCGTAGCAGCGGTGGCTGACGAAGACGGTGTCCAGGATCTCCTCCTCGAAAGTGGCTCGGCGCGGGATGTTGCTCTTGGGGTAGGACAGCTTGAGGGTGGACCCGTCCAGCACGGCCAGCACCGAGTGCGTGAGCGACGGGTGGAAAAGCTCGGGGTCGTACACGTGCAGCTGGTTCATCCAGCCCTGGAAAAGGGGGAAGAGGGAGCCGGCTGCTTCCTGCTCACCACGGGCACCTCCAACCCTGCGATCCCCTCCAGCCCTTCATCCCGGACCCCCTCTCTCCTACCTGGAGGTGGGGGGTTTCCCGCGGCTCCCCCGGGAGCAGCCTGGGGCGCAGGCGGCCCCACGGTCCCCGAGCGGCCGGCGGGGCCTTGGGCACGAGGAGGAGGACGGCGAGGAAGCCCAGCAGCAGCCCGCAGAGCAGCCCCACGCAGAGCCCGGCGGCGTAGGGCGGCAGCGGCAGCACCAGGTACCCGTAGGCGAGGAGGGCGACGGAGGCGAGCGCTCTGCCCGGCACGGTGCCCCCGGACCGCGCCGGCGGCGGCTCCTCGGGCGGTGGGAGCGGGGGTTCGGCGTCTCTCTGTGCCACCTCCACCACCTGGATCACGTCCCCATAGGAGCAGATCTCGTAGCGGCAGTTCAGGGTGGGCTCCCAGGGCGTCCAGTCCCGCACCCGGCGGCCTCCGGCCCCGCGGCTGCCCCCGGGGCTGCCCCCCGGCTCCTTGGCCCGGGCCGTGGGGCTGCTGTCCTCGGCCATGAGGCGGCTGAGGCGGCTGAGGGGCTCCTGCACGGCCTCCGACAGCCGCCGCCTTGTGTCCTCCAGCCTGGCGTCGCGCAGCCGGAGCAGGGCGGCTCGGCTCTCCGACGGGGACACGCTGGGCGACGATGGAGCTGTGCGCGACTTGGCCGGGCTCAGCCGGGGCTGGGGGGCCCGGGGGAGGTCGGTCAGGAGCATCCCCCCGGGCTGGGGCGAGGGGGCACGCTTCGCGTCCCCGTCCGCGGTGGGAAGGAGCCCGCAGCCATCCCGGCCGCCGGTGTCCTCCCTGGTGCCGCCGGGATGGAGCGTTGGTCCCTCGGTGTCCCCGCGGCGAGGTGAGCCCGGGGACGGTGCCAGGGCTGGGGAGGCGTCTGCTGCCACCGCAGCCTGGTCTGCCATCGCTCGCATCGCCGACGGCACTGCCGAGGGACAGGGAGGCAGCTGTCAGAGCTGGAAGAGCTCCGGGTCACCTCAAGGCACAGAACATCCCTGCCCTGGTCCTGGCCAGCCCCATCGGCATTGCCCGGGGGCATCTCCCGGGACCCATCGCTCTGGGCTGGGCGCCTTCCAGCCTGTTTCGGGATGCCCTTGGGGCACAGAGCTTGTGGCTCTCCCTGTGCTTCCCGGCAGGGAGGGGATGCAGAAGGCCCCGTGGTGAGATGAGCTCAATGGCTGCGTGTGGGAAGCCGCTTGTCTAACGAGGATAAACCTCAGCCAGGCAATTAGCAACGGGGCTGCCGAGAGCCCGGGGCTGCCAGCCAGGGCTGCAGCCAAAACGGGGATTTTCCACACCAGGATATTCCACTGGTCCCAGTGCGAGTGCTGGGGCTGCGAGGAGGGATGCCAGGCCAGCGGGCAGGACTCCCTGACTCCTCTAAATGCTCACAGTTTGGCCCCTGCTTCAAGCACTGCATGAATCCAAAATGGAGCCCGCCCAAGCTGCAGCCCCAGTGCAGCGTGGGGATGGATGCTCCATAAGCACAGTCAGCAATCTCTGGCTTTACTGAGGGGGCACACAGGTTTTTCTAACACAAAGTTTCCATTGTCCTGAGGGGGTCCCTGGCCTCAACAAAGTGCAGTCCTGTCCCCACCAGCCACCACCATCCCTCATGGCAGCACTCTTGCCAAAGCCATGGGCTGACCTGCTCTGAGCCGTGCCCCCTCCGTGATTTGGAGAGGGAGAAGGGATCTGCAGGAAGGGCTCTGCAGGGCCACCGCGGTGTTGAGTCAGCTCCCAGCAGGTCCATGGTGTGCTCGGCCCCCCCTGCCCTCTTCCCCTCACAGCATCCCTGCAGCAGGAGCAGGAATGCATCCCAGGGACCCTGGGGCTGCCTCACGCTCGCACCGCGCCGCCCTGGATCTTCAAAGCTCCCCGGTGCCAGGAATTAATTACAGGCTGTGCCGCAGCTGCCTCCAGCCCCCTTTATATAATCTCAGCTCTTGCTTTGCTTCTCCTTTACAGGAGCCACTTGTTAACCCCAAATCATCCACGGGTGATTGTCCTGGTGGTCCCAGCTCCCTGCAGAGAGCCTGGCTGGTGCCGTCCAGCCCGTGGGCAGGGCTGTGGCACTGCTGGCACCACTGGCACCTCGCAAGGCACTAAAACAGCCAAACAAGGAGTGAGCAGAGGGAAATGAGCAGTGGAGCTGGGCCTGAGAGCAGACCTGCTCTAGTGGAAAGTGTCCCTGTCCACTGCAGGGGGGTGGTCATTAAGGTCCTTTCCAACCCAAAGCATTCCGTGATTCTGTGATTCCAAGGGATCCCTCCCCTGATGCCGCAGGGCCCTGTCCACCTCCCACCCCAGCACTGCAGCCTGGACACCCCCTGCCCCTCATCATGCAGGGTTCTCAGTGGCCCCACATCACAGCCAGTATCCCCAGTACTGCCCATCACCCTTGTCTGGTCCTACCAGAACGTCCCTGGGCTGGTCCTTGGAGGGTCCTGCCCGGCCCCTGCTCCGTGTCCCTGCCAGGTCAGGGGGACAGTGTCTCCCCAGCGCTGGGCTCAGTGCTGCCGGTGTTCCACTCTGCCGTGCCCAGCTCTCCGTTCCCACCGCTCCCGTACTCGTGGGTTTTAAAAGCTAAAAAAAAAAAAAGGCAAAAAAAGAAGTCTGTTTCCTGAGAGACCATTAGCATGGTGGAAGACGGAGATAATAATAGCCTGGGCTTGGATGGGAGTTCTCCTCTGGCAGGGACGGCGAGTACAGCAGGGGCTACGCTGCTGCTGCTGCAACAGCCACCTCTGGGGAGGGGGTGCTGGAAGGTGGGGTGCAGCAGGGTAGACCCCACTGGGTGCCCTGGCTGGGCCACCAGCACTCTGAGAGGGAGGTGCAGCCCTGGGGGAGGCTTTGCTGCTGGCTCAGGCGTCACAGAGCAAACACTGAGTGTGGAGGTGGCCCAGCACTAACCCACCTCCCAGAGCTCGTCCCCAGCCCATGGCCCTGCAGGATTGGGGGGATCTTTTTGCCCTTTACAGGATAAATTGGAGATGAAGGTCCTTGTGAGTGTTTTCATGGGGGCAGCTGGGTGGGCTCAGCTGGGTCACGGGGTGATGGGATGGTGGTGGCTTTGGAGGTGCCAGCAAACATCTCTCAGGGGGTGATCCCTCCTGTTCGGGACATCCCTGGAAGGGTTTGGGGCTGAGTGGGATGTCTCTTGAGGAGCAGTGCTTGGGACACCCAGCTCAGGATAGTCACATCTCTGCAGGGCAGGGGCACACGACCCCTAATGGCAGTGTCCCCCCTCGCTGTGTGTGGACACACCAAAGCCGTAACCGTCAGTGAGCCTCTCCACTGGATTCCAGCTCCAAAATTCTGCTCCTTGCTCCCAGCTTTGGTTCAAATTCAGGTCTTGGACATGACCTGACAGAGACAAGCTGCGACTCAGCTTGGGCTGGTGTCTTGGGGCATCTCCCCCTAAAACATTCCCTTCACACGGCCAAGGCAGCAGGAGGTGGTCTGGCACAGACTGGCATGGTGGGAGCTCCCAGGGGGGCACTGCCTGCCTGGTGTTTGCTTGGGTTGTAGAATCAGGGACTTAATTGAAATATCAACTTCATTAACTTCCCTCAGTCCTCTGTGGTTAATTAGGGTGGCAGTGGTGCTGCTGGCGGGGACGTGGCACCACAGCAGTGCTTTCCTCACCCAGCCAAAGGAGCTGGAAATCCCTCTCTAATTATCTGCACAAAACACTGTGACAGAATCCAGCTGTGATGCTGTCCCTGGAGCACTTTGCATTATCCCAAGATCAGGGAGCACCAAGGTGGCTTTGAGGGAATTCTGCAAGCTCAGAATGTAACTTTGGCCAATGGGCTGGGCAGTGTGGGATCCCAGCTTCATCCTCTGCTCCCAGTTCCACATCACATCGCTCCTTCTCGGGGGTTTTACTGGTGGATACTGGAGTGGGTTTCGTGCTGCCGGGGGAGCAAGGAGCCAGGTGGTCTTTGGAGTGCCTCCAGCAGGGTGCTGAGAGCCAGCCAGCCCCAGGACCCGCTCCCAAAGCCTCTACACCACTCTGTGCATGCCACGGTTTGAGCCTCGTCCTGCCTTTCTACGGACTCTGCTTCACTCCCATGTCTCAGCCATTCCCAATCTCTGCTCGTCTTCCTTCACATCCCTCATGGCATAGCTCCTGCAGCTCACAGAAGGTCTTAGCCATGGGGAAAGATCCAGCCAGTTCCAACATCCATCCCATTCACACCGGCACAGCCTCACTGTTGGAATTTCGGGCAGCAGCAGTTATCCCATGGGTGATGCTGCCAAGACCTGCTGGCTGCTGCGTCTCCTTCCACCGCCTGGAAATCCACACCTCTAAGGTGTGCGGGGCCCTGGAGTCTATTTGGAGCTTTCCCTGACATCCCGCTCCTCTGATCTCGGTGGATCTTACGGGAGGCGCTTTCAAAGCAGCGCATCCCCCTCCCTCCCGTGCGGTGACGCGGCGCGTTGCCGGCTCCCCGCGCCCCGAGCCCCTTCCTCCCCCTGCCCGGGCGCCTGCCACGAGCCATCAATCCCCGGGGCTGCGGCGGGAGCTCAGCCCGCCTGGGATGAAGCCTGACCTAATTCAAAGCGGCAGCATGCAGAGGGCAGCGGCACCGCCGGCGCCGGCCCCACGCCGGGGTCCCGCAGCCCCGGGGGGAGCTCTCGGCCGCCGGACACGGCCCTTGGCATTAGGGAATGGGGATCCATCCAAGAGCGTCGCTGCGGCCGCAGGGCCAGGGCGGCAGAGCCAGACCTCAGTTTTTGTCCAAAGGGCACCAAAATTTTTTCCTCTTGCACCAAGGAAGGTGCCATTTCCACGAGAGCCTAAGCCTGGGGACTCATACGAGAGGTTTTGGATAAACTACAAAAGAAGGGATTTGTGGTGCTGATTTTTGGAAGGAGAAGGAAGCTGCAGCAGCTTAGCCCCTTTGGAACCTGCCCAGGTTCACCTTCAAAGCCCTCACCTTGCCACATGCCGGGCTGTCACCTCCTCCTCTCCGGGACTCCCGCGCCCACGACGGGCCCCGGTCGGACTCCGCATCCCTCCGTGGGAGGGTCCCCACGAGTGACCCCGGCTCTGCGCTCCCGGGGCAGGGTGGTCCCTGCTGTGCCCGCGCCTGCACCCATCCTCAGAGCCCTGGGGCTGCTGGAGGGACCCCCAGTCCCAACCGCCACCAACCCTGCTGGGGAAACCGGGGCTGCCCGGCCCCGCCGCCCCCCCCCCGGGGCCCCGCAGCGCCGGTACCTGCGGCAGGCGGAGGGGCCCGGGGAGCCGGGAAGGGCCGGTCGGTCCCGGTGATGGACGAGGAAGAGCAATGCCGGGGAGTCGGAGTGGCCCCAGAGCCGGGGGAGGATAATGTGGGGGTCGGTCCCGGTGCCGGGGGGGACCGGACCTTGTGCCGGGGAAGAAGAGCCGGTACCGGTGCCGGTGCCAGCACCAGTGACGGTGCCGGTGTCAGTGACAGTGACGGTGCCGGCGCTGGCGGAGGCCGGTCGGTCCTGGTGCCGGGATCCAAGGACTGATGTCGGTGCCGGGATAGCAGGGCCGGAGCCGGTGCCGGTTCCGGTGGCGGAACCGGCCGTGA
>VXAD01002239.1:863356-882742 GCA_013399195.1 Dicrurus megarhynchus | reverse complement strand
GGCGGGCGCAGCCATGTCCTTCTGCTCCTTCGTGGGGGGAGAGGTGTTCAAGGACCACTTCCAGCCGGGTGAGGGGCTCCCCGCGGGCTCGGGGGGTGCGGCCGGGGGTGATCCCCACGGGGGCGGGCAGGAGGTGTCACCCGGCAAGGCGGAACCCCCCGGGTGAGCGTTGGAGGGGGGGGTTAAGGGGATGTCCTTCTGCGGAGCGTCCTCCGCCCGTGGGTCCGGCTGGGGGTCCCCCCTCTGCGGTCCTTGTTGGGGTCCTCCCAGTGGGGTGGGGGAATCCTTCCCGATGGTGAGGGGGGTTCTGATAGAGGTTCGGGGATTCGGTCCCTATAGGAGCCCCCTGGGGGGATCCTGCCCTCCATGGGGAGAAGGGTCCTGCCCCTCTACCCCCCTGCCTGGCCCTGGGGGTCCCGTGGGGGTCCGGCAGCCGCAGCTGGCAGCGACCCACGTGGGCAAAGTCCCCCGCGGGTGTCCCGTGTCCCCGCGCTGACGCGTCCCCCGCGCTGTTCCCTGCACTGACCGCTCTCGTGCCGCCCTCCCCAGGCATCTACGTGTGTGCCAAGTGTGGCCATGAGCTGTTCTCCAGCCGGGCCAAGTACGAGCACTCGTCCCCGTGGCCAGCCTTCACCGAGACCCTGCGCGGGGACAGCGTGGCCAAGCGCGAGGAGCGCCCGGGGGCTTTAAAGGTGCCGATCCCCGAACCCTTGGGATGTGACAAAAAAAACCACCCCCGGGCTTGTTTTCCATGAGCCTGTGAGAAAGCCGGATTGCTGCCAACCCCTCCCCTTGCTCTTCCAGGTGACGTGTGGCAAGTGTGGCAACGGGCTGGGCCACGAATTCCTAAACGATGGGCCCAAGAAGGGCCAGTCCCGCTTCTGAATATTCAGCAGCTCGCTGAAGTTCGTCCCGAAAGGTACCAGCTGTGGCTTGGCAGCTGTCCCAGCCCAGGGAGTTATTTCGGGGGCACACTGTGTGCGCTGCAGTGCTTTCGGCAGGGCGGCCCTGGCCGTGCTGATAACGCCAGGGAGCTGCTCATGGACTAAATCAGGCTCAGCCTGCTCAGCTCGAGGCTCCCCGATCTCCCACTGGAGCTCCTGGGTGTGACCACGGGTCTCCGTGGGTTTGAGGAGTGGCTGAGCTTTGTGGGGTTTCCCTGGGGGTGCAAAGAGAGGGCAGGGAGCCCCTGTGGTGGCACTGAGGGGCTGGGGGGGTTTGCTGGTCACTCCTTGGGGAAGTTGTCCAAGAAGAGGCTATCGAGGAAAGGCTGCAGGAGGCCGAATTCCAGGAGGCACCACAGCCATGAGCTGCTGTCCTGCTTGTCAGGCTGTGATGGTGGTGATGTTGTGTAGCAAACCCCCAAATAAAAAGGGCCGGTGGTTCTGGAGGAAGGAACACGAGCCCTGATTGTTCCTCCCCCTTTTTTAGGTAAAGCTGACAACGACCTGAAGGAGAAGTAAGCGAGCTCCTGCACCTGGGCTGATTCTGCCTTCACTCCTTGGGGTGCACTGTCCTGCCAAGGGGACCCACAGCAGCAGGAACCCCAAGGAAGCTCCTGGTTTCCCTTTTGCGGTTTGCCCCTGATGTCACGGTTTCATCCCCTGATTTCCCTGTCAAGGTTTTATCCGCTGATTTCCTTGTCATGGTTCCCCCTGTTTTCCCTGTTTCAGTTCCTCCTGATTTCTCTGTCATAGTTCTCTCCTGGTTTCCCTGTCACGGTTCCCCCCCAGCTCCTGTGCCTGTGCTCCTGCCTCTGCTGAGCTCTGGGGAGGGTTTGCTGCTGACTTCAGCCAAGCCAGGACAGTCTCCAGATCCCAGCCGGGCACTGATGCAATCCAGGGTTACTCCACTTCCAGGGAGTAGCGCGGGATTAGCCGAGGTCAGAGTGTGGGTTAATCCCTGGAGCTATTCTGGGCTGGGATCATGGTATGAATTGCCCTATATAAACCCTTCCAGGGTGCTGGGGCAAAGATGTTTTATGGTCCCACTGGGCAGCATCCAGGTGTTTTCCCCCTCTGCCCACCTTGCACACAGCACAGACGGTTCCACATCCGTGTCCTCGACTCTGCCCTGGCCTTACACCTGATTTAGCACTGTGCAATAAATTCCAGTGGCACTCAGGCTCCTCCTGGCTGTGCCCTGGTGGAAGGGAGGCCGGAATTGGGCCCATGGGCTGTGCTCAGGCTTGGGAATCACGACTGTGCTGCCTCAATGCTCCCAAGGGCTGTCACACTGATTCTCCTTAATTCAGCTCCTGATTCGTGGCCTTCCCTCCCAGAAGCCAAATCCTTCTGTCCCAGAAGCCAAATCCTCCTCTGGAATTGGTACACAAGGATCTTTAAAGATGGGGAAGGCTGTTGCTGACCCATGGGGTTTAGAGGGGCCGCGCTGCCGGTGCTGTTCTGGTGCAGCTGCACTCAGGGACACGCTGGGGGCTTTTCTCTCCATGTGTTTTGCCTCAATCCCATGGATCCAAGGGCACCAGGGGAAGTTTGCCACACCAGCTCATTCCCTGGAACTCACTGCTGGTCTCGTACCTCTTTCCATACTGAAAATAAAGCACTGATTCACTGTGTTGGAGTGTTAAACATACTGGGAATGGCATCCCAGTGCCGGGAGTTCCTTCTCTGCTCTGTGGCTGCAGGGATGGGGAGGCTGGGGGGTTGGGATGTGTGTGGTTTTACCCAGAATCTTTCCCATTACCTCAGGTTTTGCCATGGGAAAGGAAGATGCTGATGCATTGGAGGCCTCTGGGCATTCCCAGGGCCAAAGCTCCACTGCTCCACTTTGCACTTTTTCCCAAGTGAAGCTGGTTTTAGCTTGTTCCAAGTGTGTTCCTTGGTACTTCCTGGGCTGTCAGGATTTTCTGGGCACAGGGAGCTGAGTTTCTCACCAGAACTTCCCCACACAAAGCTGTCTGCAGGACTGGAAGCCACAACCCTCGGCCTCACAAGGGGCTCTTGACCCCATTGGAGCTGGATACCAGATCCCTGGAGCCTGAAGGTTTGAGCTGGGCTTTGCCAGACTCCAGTTCCCTGCTCCAACGGGGTGAAGTCCTCTCTGGAACAGGAGCCAGTGCCAGCTCTCCTCCCATTGCCCTCACCTCAGGTCAACCTCCAGCTCTAATTATTCACCAGGTTCCAGTCTGAAGGTCCAAGCTGCCTTTTGGCTGATTAATCCTTGGATTTTAGGATATTAAGGGGAAATTCTTCCCTGTGAGAGTAGGGGGGCCCTGGCACAGGGTGCCCAGAGAAGCTGTGGCTGCCCCTGGATCCATGGCAGTGTCCAAGGCCAGGTTGGATGGGGCTTGGAGCAGCGTGGGCTAGTGGAAGATGTCCCTGCCCATGGCAGGGGTGTGATGGGATGGGCTTTAAGGTCTCTTCCACCCCAAACCATTCCAGGATTCTCCCAGATCAGGTGGACATCCACGTGAGCCCCGGAGTGCTGGAAGTGTGGAAGGAAGCATTTTTGGAGTGGTTTCCCCTGAGATGCTGCAGTGGGAGGACACCTTGGGAGTGCCCACGGCAAGGGGATGGCAGAGCTTCCTCCCATCACAGGCAGCGGGTGCCAGGGGAGATCCAGCCGGGATCCCTGCACTCCTGCTCTGCCCAGCAGCCTGTGGAACAGGGATCCAGCCGGGATCCCTGCACTCCTGCCCTGCCCAGCAGCCTGTGGAACAGGGATCCAGCCGGGATCCCTGCACTCCTGCCCTGCCCAGCAGCCTGTGGAACAGGGATCCAGCCGGGATCCCTGCACTCCTGCCCTGCCCAGCAGCCTGTGGAACAGGGATCCAGCCGGAATTCCACGCTGCCTTGCAGTTCGTGAATGCGGGCACGGGAGGGTGCAAGTGCCTTTCCTAACCCTTCCAGGGAGGGAAGGGAAGGAGGAGGATGCTCCTGCGGGATCCCGTGCACCCACCCCTGCAGCAACAAGGAAATATCCCCGGAGCCAAAAACCCCGGGATGGTTTAAATAGGGGTGGGATATTTTCATTGGAAATCTGGCTGGAGATGGGATTTTAGTAGGGATATTAAAGACCTGGAGGTGGAGAGCTCCAGGCAGCGCCTGATGCTGAGGATTCAGGATGCAATCCCGCAGGACAGATCCCATCCCAGCTCCCGAGCCCCCTCAGCCCCGGGCACCACAGGGTCCCTCCCCCTACCCGGACCTCTCTGGCTGCTCGGGGCACTCGGAAGTCTGCTCTTCCCTCCCTCACTCCATGGCCCGGGCGTTCCCTGTGCCATTTCTTCTCATTTAATTATCCCACTAATGACAATTCTGCCTTAACGAGAGGATTTTGCTTAGACGGGAGCAGCCGCCCCAGCCCGGCTTTAACGACACAAATTCAATTACGTTTCCAGGCCGACACAAACTTCCCTGATTGTTTAAGAAATCATTCATTTCCTCCCCCGTAGCCTCCAGCTGACCTCCCTTTTGAGTTTTGCCATTTTTTTCCCCACATGCCACGCACAGGACCTGCCCCTGACCCTCCTCGGGATGGCTCCAGCCGCCAGCAAAGCATCCAGAGCCCGCCGAGATTTAGATTAATTCTCTAATAAGACAACAAGCCCTATAGAAATTATGTTATCCAAGGAAAAGGAAAATGACCTGGAGGCACTCGGAAGCTCTAATTACCGCTGTTCCTTGGAGCCGGTGCCTGGCTGCTCCTGCTCCTCCTGCACCCTGGAATTCTCAGACAGGTTGCCAGTGGCTGCCCACAGGGATGGCTTCTTTAATATTTGTATCATTTTATTTAATATTTCCTTTTGATCCACATTTTTTTCCCAATCCAAAAGCCCAAGACCCCAAAGCAGCACTTTTAGGGGGTTACACATCCCTCGGGACAGGGAGCACAGCCTGGTTTGGAGTGCTCTGGCACCATCGTTCCTGACAAACGTTGCCTTCATCCCGAGCTGTGCCAGGTCCCATCCCTTTGGTGGCCTCTGGAGCATCAGTTTGCTTCAAAGGGATTATTTGTGTTCTTTTTGGGGCTGTGAAAATGCAGGTTTTGTGTTAACTACAGGAAATAAAGGGATGGAAATTTAAAAAAATCGTACCCCATCATGATTTCCCAATGATACAGGGTTGGCAGGAGGAGAGGAGCCTCCCATCACCACCTGCTCCATCCCAGATCTCACCTGTCCCCCAGCACCTCCAGCTGCAGCTGGAGAAAATCCAAGGCTTATTCCACTTCATTCACCAATAATAACTTCATGTCCCTATCCCAATCCCACCTCTAGCTGGGCACTGGCTGATCCCATTCCCAAAATTTGGTTAGTCCGACTGAACCTCCCAGAGCCACAAGGTGGGGAAATTTGTTTTCGGTTTGTGGTGTGCGCTAATGAGGGAGATAATGACTGCAGACATCCAGAGCGAGTCTGAGCACGCTGGAAAAATGTTTAGCCCAAGGAAAATTTTAATCCTTTTTTTTTTCCCCCCTTCCCTGGTTGTTGAGATCCGACTTTTTAAGGCAATTAGCGAGGCTTTAGTTGTTAATCAGTCATACTTAGACACTCGCTTTGGGGTCTTATCTCCTGCTCCCAAGTGAGCATCGCCTCTAATCATGAGCTTCAGTTTTGATGTGGGAAATACCTGTCCCAGGCGTGTTCCTGCACTCGGCACCGGCTGCACCAGGGCAGCACATGGGAGGTTTCGATGGAATATTAGGGAAATTCTTTTGTGGAAGAGGTTGTAAAGCCCTGGAACTGGCTGGTGGAGTCACCAGCCCTGAAAGTGTTTGGGCACACGTGGATGTAGCCCTCGAGGACGTGGGTCAATGGTGACCATGGTGGTGGTGCTGGTTGGACTTGATGAGCTTAAAGGTCTTCTCCAACCTTAACAATTCCATAAGTCCATGCCCAAAGAGCCGTGTCCACCACGGGCTCCACGCTCAGGCCAACAGCATCCCAAGTTTTCGAGGGTGGCTTCCTTCTGGGTGTCCCAGCCTCTGGCTGGGGTGGGACTGATCCCCCCCGTGCCGTGGGTGCTGACAGAGCCAGTGCAGGAATGTCACAGCTCTGCTGCCCTCCCTGTGCTCCAGCGTGGAGCTGGATGAGCCCAAACCACATCACCCCCATGGCCCTGGGGTAGGGTTCACCAGGGAAGGATGTTTCAGGCTGTGCCAGCATCACTCCAGCCTTGTGCCAGCATCAGTCTGGCCCTGGGAGCACCCAGTCAGGCTTGTGCCAGCATCAGTCTGGCCCTGGGAGCACCCAGTCAGGCTTGTGCCAGCATCAGTCCAGCTCTGCCAGCATCGGTCTGGCCCTGTCAGCATCAATCCAGCTCTGCCAGCACCAGTTCAGCCCTGCCAGCATCAATCCAGCTCTGCCAGCATCATCCCAGCCCTGCCAGCATCAGTCCAGCACTCCCAGCAGCATCACAGCCCTCCCAGCACTGGCCCAGCCCTTCACCAGTATCATTCCAGCCCCGTGAGCATCCATCCAGACCTGTGGCTGCTCCCGTGGCCACCCTGACGTGCCATGACCCCAAACCCCTGTGGCGGAGGGCGATGCCCGGCCGGGGCTCTCTCCCCACGTGGCTGCTCTTTCAAACAATCCACTTGACTGTCTGCAGTAATGATTTGTTGCTTGTAAAGCTGCCGTGATTAACTACAGTTTAGCCTCCTGGTTTCATGTCTTATCATGTTTCATCTCACACAAAAGACATTTACAGTCTATTTTCAACTTCAAAGCAAATGCTTCTTGCGTGAGCTTTAAGGCAGGCAAATATTTAAGCAGAACCTGTATGGCATTAGTGTCTCTTGATGTTCCCTGCTGAGTGAGGATGGATGGCTGCCCCAAAAGGCAGGTTTTTCCTATTGTTTTATGCACCAGTGATTAATATTTCATGTTCCCACTGTTACAGATTTTCTGGCTGGCACTGGCCTGCCCTGACAGTGCTTTCTTCATGTCTTACATGTCCAGCTTTTGTGCACTTGGATATAGGGAGTGTGACTCTTGGCAGAGTCCTCCGGGCTTATTGAAGCCTCCTGCCCGAATTTTTTTGAATTAAGTTTGTCTTGATGACGTTAAGGAGGGTGGTGTGTTCTCCTTCCCCACCCACACCTCTGTCCTGTCCCTTCATGGAGCCCTTGGCTGCCCCAGATTTTGGGTGGGTGCTGTGCCCTCCCTCCCTGGCTGTGCCCCCGCCGGGGTGGGAGCAGCGGGGACAGCACTGGGGGAATGGATCCTGCAGCAGCCAGAGGGTGAGGCTGGGTCCTGCCCTACGGAGATGTGGGGTATGGACTGGGGTGAGAAGCTGCTCCCATGCCTGGTACCACCCTCTATGGCACTGGCATCACCCCCGGCACTGCCACCACAACCTGGCACTGCCGTGGGGTTCTGCTTCCCTGCTCCAGAGGAGGAAACACAGCGTTTGCACTGGATCCATCACCACTTCCACACCACAGTTCCCAAAACTCCCGCCGAATTCCCACCCAGCCTTGTCAGGGCGGGATGAAAACAGCCCAGGACCAAATTCCTCTGCTTTGAAGCCTCACTGGTGAGCATTTGTCAGAACATTAAATAGAATAAACCCAGGAACCATGAGGGCCAGCTCTGCTTATCCTCCAGCCTGAAGTTCATCTAATTCAATTAGCATGACCAGTAAATAGAGCTCGTTTTAATTCAGATGCAGGGGTTGTTGTGGCTCGATCCTTTAATTCCAGGAGTAGGGGAGCTGTGGGAAGACTGCCAAGAATTTCTGCAGAGCCCACAATTGCTCCAGCACCGCAGGCTCTGGCTCTGGGTGCTCAGAGACCACCGCCAAGTTATGTTTGGGATGAGGTGGGAGCTTCCCAGAGCACCTGGGAGGGTAAAAGGATTTTAAACTGCGTCATTATTGGGTGGAAAATAAAGACTTGAAAGCCACCAGGAGGGAATAAGTGATGGAGTCTATTTAAAGAGGAAAAGCTGCGCTCGGGAGCGATGCTGGGGCCATGTGTCTGCAGGGCTGTGCTCATTCCTCTCACATTATTTTAAATTTGAGCATCTTTTCTGCATCACAGTCTATCTTTGTTCCCCTCTGACGTCTTGGGATTTTATGGCCGGGGCTGTTCCTGCCAGCAGCACCACAGCTCTGCTGGAAATCAACTTCCCTGCTTTAAACCCAATCTTGCAGGCATCCAATTCAAAGTGAGGTTCCAAATTAGTTAATCTCGGATTAATTTAAGCTGCTGGCTCCGATGGGTGAAGCACCAAGGCTCTGGCAGGGATGCAACACAGGCAGGAGGTGCTGCCTCACCCAGCCCATCCCATGTCTGTCCGTCCATCCATCTGTCCAGGTGTGGGACGCTGATCCACGCAGCTCCCTGCTGTCTGTCCCGATGAACTAACCCCGGGCAGTGGGACAGAACTGGGGTGCTGTGCTGATTTCCCGGGAATTCTGGCTGGAAAGGAGCAGAGTTTGTGGGTGCAGGTGTGCGGTGTGAGGTCGGTGAGGGGTCAGGGGCTGAAGAGGCTGGGGAGAGCCCTCCAAGCTGAATGAGGGGCTGTGCTAGGCCGGCGATTAAAGGGGAACAAGGAGAGGTTGGGATTTGCCAATACCTGCCACGGGGCGAGAGGGATCAGGGTGAGATGGATCAGGGCGAGATGGATCCTGTCTTCAACTGCAGCTGCTCACATGTGTGAGTCGCCCAAATATGTGAGGTATTTGTTTAATTTCTCCATTTGAGGCCAGCACCGTGTCCTGATGCTTATCAAACCTGGGGCTTGGACCAAGGCTCCGGAGAGGAATTGTGCTCTCCTGTTAATCTAAGGCATAATTTAAATCCTCAAAGTTTGGCTCAAATTGAGCCAATGTGGTTTGTGTGGGTCACTGCTGGGGCAGGGTTGTTTTCATCCAGGCTTGTGCAGGGTCTGAATTTGTGCTCGGTGTGACAGAGGGGTGAGTGGGATATTTTGGATCCTGGCATCCCAGGGAAGTGGGAGCATCCAAAGGGAGCTGTGACCGCCCGAGCTCAGCCTCGACCACGCTGTGAGTGCCTCCCGATGCTTCCTCGGCTGTTCCCAGCATCCTGGGGAAATAATTGGGCTGGCACCGGGGTCCTGCTCCACCCGCCCGGCTCTCCCCGGGGACCTGCGGCTGAGCCGCGCTGGTGCTTCCCGGGAGAGCTCTGCCCGCGGCGCTCCAGCCCACGAGGAAGCTGAAATGACTGCAAACCATAAAGGAGTCTGTAAAATTAGCGGCTAATTAGCAGCGACTGGAGGGTAGGTCGAACCGCGGGTCGGCTGCGCTCCCCAGCCGCAGACATTCGCATGCGCCCGTAGCCCTGAGCCACCACCTTGTAATTGCGAAATTAGGGCAAAACAAGGGATTTGTTGCTACAAATGATAAGAGGAAATGGAAACACCTCCCAGCAGAGCTCTGGCAAGGCAACATCTGCCTCCGGGCGCTACGGTCCCCAGGAGGGAAGGCAGAGTGGCAGCGCGGCCGTGGATGCGCCTCCCGGCAGGACTCGGTCCAGCAGTTGGCGAACGTGGGGCACAGGATGTAGCCAAGGGCAGATGTGGGCTGGAACAGGGCCTGGTGTCCCCTGCCACCAAATCTATTGTCCCCTGCTGCGGCACGGAGGGACGGGCTGGCACAGCCCCTAGAAGAGGGAGTGGGATGGACCAACCAATAACCAACCAAGCAAAACCAAACAGAAAAAAATCCCGTGGGTCAACAAACAACCCCCGGACACGGGTTATTGTTGGTGAATTTCAGGGCTGGGATTTTCCCTTCCCTCTGCTCCGATTGCAGGCAGCCCCGAGCCGGGCAGCCGTGGAGGGGCCGAGGACTGCAAAGCATTTGCTGCAGAATCTGAAGAATTTGGAGTGAAACCCCCAAAGAAATTAAGGACAGATGGGTTAGAGGGGGAAAAAAGAAACCCAAATTCCTTCTGCTGCTCGGTGCCTGCCTCCAGGGCACTGCTGTGGCTGTGCTGAGGAGAGGGATGGATGGATGGATGGATGGATGGATGGATGGATGGATGGATGGATGGACAGACATCTTTCATGTCAGGCAGCCACTGTGAGGACACCAGAACTGGACCCAGGGCCATCTCCGCTCTGCCCATGGCTGACCCTGATGGCCCTGGGGGACTCGGGGCTCCTCTGGAGCTCTCTGGTTCCCATCCCGCAGTGGAGCCTCTCCTCAAGCAGAGCAAACAGCTCCAGGTGAGGCTCCGGGGCCGGGCCGACCCCACGGGCTGCCCGGGGTGTGAACCCCATCCCCACCCCCGTGTTTATGTGCCGTAATCACCGGGATTAGGAGTTTTCTGCTCGGGCTGGCGCTGGCAGAGTCACCCACCACCTGCGTGCTGACTTCAGCACCTCAAATATTTCTGATGCAATTCCTTTTATTCCCCTCCTAAAGCAAACGCGATGTGTTAATGGGTAGAAACGAAGTATAATTGTTCCTTTGTGTGAAATCAGCCGGGGGAAATCGAGGCAGTTTGGTTGCAAAACCGGAGCTGCAAACACGTTTGGGGTAGGACCCACCTGGGCTTGGGATGGCTGGGAGAGCAAAACTCCTGTGAGGCTGCTGGCGGGAGGAAAAGCAGCGGGCAGGGATGGGAAATGGGCATCCCCTCCTGTCCGGAGGTGCTGTGGGTAACTGCTGGGGCACAGGGCTCGTTGCCGGGGTGTGTTTGGTACCTTCCCATGTGCCAGGTTGAGAGAAACGACATCCAGATGAAGGCACCGCTGGCACTGCTGCGGCCGGGGCGGGGGACGAGGCCGAGTGTTTGCGGATGCGGCGCTCCAGATGCAAACAATAAGGCCAGCGGATCTTGATTTCATCTGTCAAGTGATTGGGCTGGAAGTCTGTGATGGTAATGACTCCACATCAAGCGCTCAGCGCTCACATGTGACCCATCCCCGGCCGGGGGCGGGGGCTGCAGCCCGCGGTGGCCGTGATGAATATCCCCCAGATGTTCTCCCCCAGATGTTGTCCCCCAGGGGAGGCCAGACCCACACGTGTGTTGTTAATAACACCAAAGATCTGAGGTTAAAAATGACCACGGGGTGTTCACGTGAGCCCCGGGATGGTGGGGCCTGAGGGCTGGGCCTGCTGGGGGGCTGTGGGAGAGGGGCTGGGGGGGCTGACCCTGTGTCCTGGCCCTGTGCTTGGAGCTCCTAGCACTGAAGAGCCCCCTGACACCCCATCAGGCAGCCCTGGATGCTCTGAGGAGGCAGAGGGTGCTCCAAGGAGCTCCGACAACCATGAGAGTCGAAGATGGGGGTGACATGAGAGGCAGGGGTGCACTGGGAGGCACATCAGGGCAGATCCCAAAGGCTGGTCCCAGTTCCAGGGGTGACAGGCACTGGGCCCTGCATTTAAGCCCCTGACTACCCCTGGGTTGTTGTCTCCAAAGCTCTCCAGCACTGGGATGCAAATCTTGTCTGTGGTTACATGAGATCCTGAGGAAGTGCCTGGAAAACACCCTGGTTGCCTGTGCCAGGCTGCTCCAGTCTCCTCAGCACTGCCTTGGGGACTCGAGTCCTGGTGCAGGAGGGAATTTATGGCATGGAGAGGGGCCTACCTGGGTTCCACCCCAAAGCTGTGATCCTAAAACCTGTTCCCAGCGTTTTGGATTTATGGGCTCTCCTGTTTTTATCTGTGCTCAGAAGCTGGGTCCAGTGGTGGGTGAGACCCGAGGTGGGGACAACCATCTCCGTGGTCCTGTGCTCCCTCCAGAGAGGGCTGTTGGCTCTTCCCTTCTCCACGGGGCTCCAGGGCTTTATCCATGACGATTCCATGGGGGCAGGGGCTGGTGCTGTTTGGGATGTGTTTGGCAAGAGGGGGAGGAACAGGTCCCGGGTGGATGAGCCGGGTCTGGGGATGGGACCTTCTGCTCCAGCTGACTCCGGTGGGGAGTGACAGGAGAGTCCTGGAGCACCAGCACTCAGATACGGGGATGATCTGGGGCGTGGGATGCTGGTGGGTACCAGGAGGCCTCGTGATGCTGCTCTGGGGTCCCTGGGGCTGTCCCAAGCTGAGGAGCCTCAGGTTACCAGCAGCTTTGCTCCTGTCCCATGTTCCTGAAAGCTCCTGTCACCAGCCCAGCTCCAGACAATCCCTGGCTCCTTCCCGCAGCCCCGGTGAGCGCTGACCTGCCTTTGTGGGGAGGGAACGGGCCCGCGGGGTCACACAGCGCCTGTGGGTCCCTGTGCTACGGGAACCAGCTGCCCGCGGGGAATGGGATCCCCGTCACCAGCAGGCTTTGGTTCCTAAACGGGACTTTTCCCCGGAGCTTTCCCCGGGGGTGTAGTGTGAGGGATGCCCGGAGGCAGATCCCGGTGCCGGGAGGTATGTGGGCAATCCCGGCACCTGCGGATTGTTGGAGCACGAGGAATGCAGCCCCGGGGCTGGGGAGCCGAGCGTGCCCCATGCCCTCTCCCGCTCTGGAGCCTTCCCAGCCTTTCCCTGCTGGTCGCTCCCGCATGTGCATCCCAGATGATGAGAGATGAGCGGGGGATCGGCCCCGCCGGCTGGGTGGAGCTCTGCAGCTGGACCCGGACCCTGCCCTCGCTCCGGTGCTCCCGTTCCGCTCCTGGCTCCCAGGTGAGACCTGAGGTCTGGTTGGAAAGTGGGTGTTTTTCACCTGGAATGTGGGGTTGTGGCTCCGGCAGGAGCTGCTGCCCCCCGGGCTTTGGTTTGGCAGCTCATGCTGCATCCACTGCTTGGGGAGATGAGTGTCACAGGATCCTGGCGTGGTTTGGGTTGGAAGGGACCTTAAAGCCCATCCACTGCCACCTCTGCCACGGCCAGGGACACCTTCCACTATCCCAGGCTGCTCCAAGCCCCATCCAACCTGGCCTTGGACACTTCCAGGGATGGGAGCTCCAGGCTGGCCCAGGGAGTGGGACCATCCCTGTCTGGTGGGGGTGAAAATTCAGGATTCTGGCCTAAAGTGGGAGCCTGATCCTGCTGTTGCTACTTCTGAAATTCAGGTTTTAACTCATTAAACCCTGGAATCTGTGTTGCCCACAGAGCAGGTTTGGCTGGGGGTGCAGCTGGCCAGGGTTTGATCCAGTGCTGGGTTTTGTGTCCCTCTTTGACACCACATTTTCTCCTGTTTCCAAACCCCACCAATACCTGAAAGAAGGACACTGGGAGCCTCCTTGTTGCTTCCAGGGAGTCTTCTGAATCCTCCTTTCCCCCTCCATGCGTTCGAGACATTTTCCTTCAAACCTCACTTAGCGTTTCAATGTTGCTCCGCTCCAGATGTTCCAACCCTCGATCCCACACCTTTCTCTCCCTTTGGCCACTGGATATTTGGCTGAACCAGAGCCAAATGAAAGCTACCCCCCACCTATGCATGGAATTAGCAGCGGGCATGCCAGAGCTCCACGGACTCCTAAATGTGGCCATCTGCACCTGGCAACAGGATTTCTAAAGGCAAACAAGGAAAACATCCCCTGCTCCTAAATGGGTTGAGTTTTTTTCCTCTGGAAAAAAAAAAAAAAAGAGGAAACTTGTAAATGATTTGCTTGGAAAAAGCCATTTCCCACAGACTCAGGGGAAGGAGGATGAGTCCCAGCTGCTCGCTGCTGGATTTGGAACAGCTCTGTGTGATTCCCGGCTGGTGTGGGGAGAGTTTAGGACAGGATTCTCCAGCCCTGCTCTCCAAGGTGACAAGATGAGCCTGTCTTAGGGCACAGAGCCAGTCCTGCCTGCCCTCCTGGCTTTCCCACTGCAGTGCCAGGGAGAGCATCCTCGGGGCTGCCACCCCTCCCTTGCCATTCTCACTTCATGGGGTGCTGCTGCACCTTCCAGGCTCCCCAGTCCCACAGCGGTGCTGTCCCAGTGCCTTTGGCACAGCCCCCAGCCCAGCAGCAGGGAAAAATGCCCCAGAGGCATGGTTTTGGGCTAAAAAAGTGGAATTAAACCATGCAGTGACCCTATTGGTAGCATGCTGTAGATGTTTCTTAAGGAAGCACTCAGAGAATCAGGAAGTCCCAGAATGGTTTGGGTGGGAAGGGACCTTAAAGCCCATCCAGTGCCACCTCTGCCGTGGACAGGGACACCTTCCACTATCCCAGGGTGCTCCAAGCCCCGTCCAGCCTGGCCTTGGATCTCACCTGCTGTGGCCAGGAAAGGTTCCCTGATGTTCCCCTCCTCCCTCGGAGCTGAGCTGGTGCCTCATTCCCCCACCCCAAATGACATTATTGATTTAGCCCTTCAAGTGAGCACCGGGTGTTGGAACACCAGCAGGAGGAATTCCTGCACTCCCAACCGTATTGACAGGCTGCTCCAGCCATCATTGGGATGCTTCCAAGCTCATTAGGGAGATGTCTGTTTGCCATGTAATTAACTCTAAATGAGATCAGCAATGAACGTGTCTTTATGGTTCCAGGAGTTACTGAGCTGGTAAAGGGCAGGTACAGAGCTGTCAGGACACCCCTGGCTGGTCAGCTGAGGCTCCTGGTGCGGAGGGATGAGCAGAGGTGCAGCAATAACTGTGGGATGTGAGAGCTGTTGGAGAGGCTGATGATGGTGAGACCTTGTTCATTCCCTGCCCAGGAAAGACAGAGGTGGCTCCAGTAAATCCTCAGGGACTGATCCCACCTCATCCCTGGGATTTTGGGGCTGTAACATCCACCAGGGCATTAGAACCACCCTAGAATTCCCAATCCAGCAGTGGTCTGCAGCTGGACAGGCTCCAGGCTGTCACCTTTGGCTGCATCCATCACCCACTGCCGACACTGATCCCACTGCGTGGCATCACCTGGCTCCTTCCAAAGGGGACTTTCTCCACTGGAAATGCCCTTGCTGCTCCACACATCCAGCCAGGATAAAGGAATCCCTCTGCTTCCATAGACCTGTGTGCCCAGTCACTGGGTTACAGCAAATTAAACACAAAAAAGTCACTTTTGTGCCTCCTCCCATCCCTCTAATTTTTTTCACTCCCAGGATGATGCGAAATCTGTGTCCCCACCCGTGAGGGCACCACTGAGGGAATAACTGCTCCCAGTTTGTGTAAGATGGGAATTGAGGAGGGGACTGGGCTCAGGGCAGGGCTGGGACAATGTCAGTCCCAGGGATGGGCTTTGCTCCGAGCTCTGTGGCTCTGCCTGCCCCGATAAAAATTGCACATTTCATGTATGTTATTTTTTAAATTGAAGCTTTAAAAAACCCAAACCAGCGGGTTTTGGCTGCTTTATCCCCTTATTGGGATTATTTAAATCAAAAGCAGAAATGGGGGGGAGGCTCCTTTTGTGACTCCAGCTGGATGGGAGCCAGCCACAGCTGCTGGAGCCAGAGGGTGACCGGGGCTCCCGTGGTCCTGCAGGTCACTGTCCCCAAGTGCCATCAGGAGAATAACACAGAGCTGGTGCACCCACATCCTTTTTGGGCTGATGGAGATCCCCCTGCCAGAACCCTCCCTCCTGGGATGCTGCTGCCTTCCCGAGCCAGGAGAATGGGTTTGTCCTGTCCACGCAGGCTCCTCGTGGCTCAGCCCCCAAATCCCAGCGGAGACGGGGCTGGAGCAGGGAGCTGAGGTGACCAAAGGTCCTGCTGGTGACAGGGACAGCAGCTTGCTGGAGCTGGGTGGTGTTTTTGTTGAGCAAAGCCCTCTCCCCCTCCGGGAACGGGGCTGTCTGCAGCTCCCCGGAATCGCTGAAGCTACGGGCAATTTTCTGTGTTCGAGTTTTGCAAAACCATATTAAGAAAAATCTCGCCCTGGCGCTGCTGGCTCTCCTCCAGGCTGGAAATTGCATTCCCCTGCTTGAAATTCCTCCCGGAGTTTCAGATGGAGAATGTACAACTTCACTTTCCATCTTGAGCTGCTGTCACACATTTTAATAACAGGGGCTGGGCTCCACCCCAGCGGTGGCCGCGTGCCAGGATTCTGGAGCGAACCCGTTGGAGCGGTTGCGGTGAGCCTTGGGATGGCTGTGGTGCTGCTGGAGCTGGGGCTCAGCCCCGGCCCCCCCAGCCCAGCTCAGCCTCTTGGAGCGAGGATGGGGTTTGTGGCTTGGTTTTTAATCCTTGGTGATGGGTTTTTGGTGTCTCCTTCGCCCCAGGTGATTGGGAACCAGGTGTGGAGGGGATCAGCTCCGTGTGCTGCACTCATGATCCAAATCAGGAGATGTGATCCATTTCGCCTCCTTGCTCTCATCCTGATTCTGTGATCTGCTCTGGTGAGCTCTGACAGAGCCCTGATGGTCCCACCTGGGTTTCTCCCTCTACATCCTGCCTTTCCCCACTGCAGGACCAGGAGAAATCCCCCTGCAATGTGACACTGATGATGGGTTTTTCCCCCAAAACCTCAAATCTTGCCAGGCCCCTGGGAAAAGGCCTTCGCTGAGACCCTGGATGGGACTACAGAGGGGTGGCACTGCCGAAGCTCCTGGTGACATCCGTGTCTGGATGACCCCATGGTGGGGACCACAGTGGAGAGTGACCGTGTCTCATTGCCTGGTGGGGCTGTGCTGCTTTAGGGACAGTCACAGCGCTGCTCTTCCAGCGAGTGTCACCGTGCCTGAGGCTGGGGCATCCTGCATCCCTCGGGATGGGCTTTGCCTCCCTGCCTCGCCTCTCCCCGAGCTGCCTTTTATGGGCTGCTCTTTGAACCCGAGCAGTTGTGCTGTATTTGTCCAACACTCGGCTGCAATCAGGGAAACAGCCTCCCTAATTGGATTGGGACGGCCGCAGTAATTGGCTGTTTGGGAGCAGCCGTTTCGAATCAAGCTGTGCGCGCCTTTAATAAGTTTGCTCGCCTTTATCAGCCTGGCAAACTGCGCCGTGGAGGTGACCTGCTAAATGATCCCCCGTGTTTCTAAAGCATTTTTCATCCCTGCTGATCCCCTGAGCCCTTTTCTTTCTTTCTTTGTAATAACAAACTCGGGGAAATCCCAGAAATCCCAGAGCAGGCACGCTGCGGCTCCCGCCTGCCTGTGGTGGTGGGCACAGGGGGGGGCTGCAGGAGGGTCACGGTGCTGGGGGGACCAGTGGGGTGGCAGGGGTGCCATCCTGCTGGTTTTGGGATGGGGGAGAGGGTGGCCAAGGGGAGCGTGGAGCTCACGTGGTGCTGCACTGATGTTGCTGCGTTGGGCCCCTGGTGGGACTAGTCACTTGTCCTGGATCAGGCTGGACCTTCCCCTGCTTTGGGACCAGCTCAGCCCGTGATGGGAAGAGCTGATCCCACTTCTCTGACCAGGACTTGGCCACGCTCCAGCCCCTCTGTGCAGCGTCTCCGTCCACAGCTCCCCCACTGGACCCACCAGCCCGGCCATGGGGATTCCTGAGGACTGCTCGCTCCTGTCAGGACCCGGGGAGGGAAGAACAACCTTGTTGTGCTCAGTGGAGTCAACTGAAGGTGGCACAGCCACCCCTGGGTGGCCACGGAGGTGTGAGGGTGGCCACTGCCAGCCGAGGACACCAAGCACGGGAAGAACATTGCAGAACCCATTTATTTCCACCAAAATGCCCTGATTTGGCTAAAAACTTGCACGTGAGCTGCTTGTCCTCAGTTGCCTGAGCTGCCTGTCTGGTGGGGTCTGGGCTGAATCCTCCTTCAGGGCCCCCCAGCTCTTCCAGACACGGGGCTTGGGTGACCTTGGGCACATCCCAAGCCCTCGGCGCCTGGCCCCAGCCGCAAACTCATGTTTTAAGCCTTTTTCCCAAATTTTGAAGGTGAGAAAGGAAGCCTCTGACTGCACTGTGGGGAGCTGGCGGTGCCAAGAGGCCCCGTGGCACCAGCCCTGTCAGCCCCCCACGCCGAGGGTGAGTGCCCCGTGCTCCCCCCTCCCGCCTTCCCAGAGTCTCCCTGGCTGTGTTTGGACAGAATTTTGTCAGAATGGATCTGTTCTTGCCAAACGTTTCCATTTTGACAAACTGGCATTTTCCAACAGCAACATTCCCCCTCCCAACCCAAACAGGGAGCTGGAGCCGCTCCCGCCCGGCGTGGAACAGCTCCCGTTTCCAATCGCTGACGTAAACCCAACAAGAGCTGGCAAGTGGCACGCTTTGGATGCGTTTGTGTTTATCAAACTGCTCTGATAACAGCTCCGCTTCCTCGGTGTCATCGTTCCTGCCCGGCTTTCCCTGGGGAACTTCGCCCTGGGAGCTGGGAGGGATCTCCGGTTGTTCCCTCCCGCTGGAAAGCTCCGGTGCGGGACCAGCGGGCCCTGAGCAGCCGGCGAGCGCCAGCCACGAGAGGGCACAAAGCCCTGGCCCTGCAGCCAGGCAGCCTTGTCACCGTGTCACCCTGCAGCCCTGTGACCATGTCACCCGGTCACCCTGCGGTCCTGTCACTGTCACCGTGTCACCCTGCAGCCCTGCAACCGCGTCAGCCTGCAGCTGTATCACACTGTCCCCCTGCAGCCCTGTCCCCCTGCAGCCCTGTCATCCTGTCACTGTGCCACGCCACAGCCCTGTCCCCGTGTCACCCTCGGGGTTTGTCACCCTAAAGCTGTATCACCCTGTCAGCCTGCAGTGCTGTCCTCGTGTCACCCTGCAGGTTTGTCACCCTACAGCACTGTCCCTGTGTCCCTGCAGGTTTGTTGCCTGCAGCTCTGTCCCCATGTCCCTTTTTAGGTTTGTCACCTGCAGCGCTGTCCCTGTGTCCCCTGCAGGTTTGTCACCTGCAGCGTTGCCACCATACAAGTCCCCATCAGTGCCACAGGATCATCACTGACCCCCAGTCCAGCTCTGCTCCACCCTCCCCATCATGCTCCAGCTCTTGGAAGACTAGGGGGATCTAATTAGAAAAAGAGTTAATTACATTAATAGGTTAATTAAGACACGAGCCCGGGATCCTGCACTGCTGCCGGAGCCTCCCTGGTGAGACCCTTTCCAAAAACACCCATTGGAGCCCCAGGAATGGTGAGAAGAGGAGGGAATATATGAAAGAAGAAAAATTGATGGGAAAATGTGGTGAAGTTCAGAGAGACGTGGGAAATCATGGGAAGACGTGTGAAAACATAGGGAAGTGTGGTAAAAATATGGAAAAACAAGGGAAAATATGGGGGAATATGGAAAAATATGGGAAAATGTGGGGAAATGTGGGAAAACAGGGGTAAACGAGGGAAAAAGTAAAAAGATGGAGTAACACGGGGAAATGTGTGGTAACATGGAAAAACAAGTGGAAATGTGGGGGGAAGAAAGGAAAATACAGGGAAAACATGGGAAATGTGGGAAAACATGTCCTCCTGCGAGGCAGGGCCGGGAGTGCTGCCCTCGGCCGGGGCTGCCCCGTCCGGGTGACACTCACGCGTGGGGGGACCCTGTCCCTGCGGGGATCCCGGCGGTGCCCCCCGCGTGTGCCGCGCCCCATCCCCGCTCCCAATCCCCTCCCTCCCCATCCCTCCCTTCTCTTCCCCTCCCTTCCCCTCCCCTCCTCGGGGCGTCGCCGCCCCACGCGCGTGTCCTCTCCCTCCCCCGC
Source organism: Dicrurus megarhynchus (assembly GCA_013399195.1). NCBI lineage: Eukaryota > Metazoa > Chordata > Aves > Passeriformes > Dicruridae > Dicrurus > Dicrurus megarhynchus. Next base: position 863,365 of record VXAD01002239.1, on the reverse strand, counting down.
CCCGCGGGT
>VXAD01002239.1:848968-863328 GCA_013399195.1 Dicrurus megarhynchus | reverse complement strand
GCTGAACCCCACTTCTTCGACAGGTGCTACGAGAAGGGGCTGCGCTGGTACAGGTAAGGGGGCGGCGGAGGGGGATGGCCGCGGGGTCGGTAATTAGCGCGGAGCTGCATTAATTGCCGCCCGGGCCGGGATGCGGCGGCTCTGCAACAGGCGGGGGCGCCGGGGCCCGGGAGAGGAAGGGGGGCCGAGGGAAGAGGANNNNGAAAGGGGGTCCGAGGGAAGAGGAGCGGGGGGAGGGTGCAGGTCCCGGGCGGGACGAGAGGGAGGCGGCAGCTCCGACCCTCGCCTGGCCTGGGAAAGGGGCTGGGGGCTGCTTTTTCGGGGCCGCTGCTGAAGTCGGGAGAGCTGCGAGTGTGAAAAGCGATCCCCGTGTCCCCCTTGTCCCCGTGTCGCCGTTTTCCTCCCTGTCCCCGCGTCGCCCCTGTCCCCGCGCCCCGCATCCCACCCGGCCGGGGACGAAGCCGGCAGCAAAAATGTGCTCGTTGAACTCCCCAGGCTTTGCGATTTTAACCTTTAGCGCTTTATCCTCAGCCGTCACCCCCTTTCCCCACCGGGTTCCTTTAGGAATTGTTTTATTCGCGTGGTTTCTAAAAATAAAGGGAGCGAAGACCTCGGGCTTGATCCTGGCTGTGCTTGGAACAGGGAGCGGGCGAGGGGTGAATCAGTGGGATCCTCGGTGGGTTTGTGGCGAAGGGCAGAGCTGGAGTGATCCAAGGAAGTTTGTTTTTTGAGGGTTTCGATGGAATTGAACTCTTCAGGCGATAAAGCATTCGGAAGAGCAGCTACTGTGCATGTGGAGTGTATTAAACTCCCGTCTCCTGGCCAGCTCCGGAGCGGCCGGGCCAAGCGGAGTCGGGAGCGATAAGTCCCTTGAAGCCGGGGATGGAATCTGCTCCGTTATTTTGAAGGGAATCCAAACGTGTCGATGTATAAAAGCGCCGTGGTGTTCTCGGGGAAACATCTGAAAATAATAAAAGGAGTAGCTCTCCCTGTCCTTCCTGCCTCTCCATCCCCTTCTCCCCGAGCCCCGCGGGAATACCGGATTTCTTACGTGTTCTTAATGTTTTGGGGGAGGTTGCAGCTTCCCAATCCTCGCCAAAGTAACAACCTGTGAAAAATCAGCATGTTTAATGGAAAGAGTAATTTTAGTGGTAATTTTACCCGCAGAGTTTCAGCTCTCTGAGCCCACATCTGGGCTGTAAAGTTATGACTTAACACACCTTCAAAACCCAGTAAGCAGCGGCGCTTATTTTTATGGCTGCATTAATATCCCCGTGATTTATGAGCTCATTCCTCAGCTCCGTTTGGGTCCGCGCTGCTCGAGGAACAATAATGATGATCACTAATCTTTTCGGGGTGAGGACTGCGAGATGGCTCTCACTTGGCAGAATGGGAGTTTAATGACTGCGAGCACATAATTAAAGCGGGGAAGATCGAACGCTTTCATATCGCTCGGCGGAGCCCAGCGAGGCGCTCGCAGGACGGACCGCAGAGAGAAGGAGAAATAAATCTTAGTTTGGATGGCTCTGTTGCGAGTTTTTAGTGCTGTAAGTGCTTGCAGGGAGCCTGGCCTGACACCAGTTTCGAGATGATCCCGCATATGGTTGTGGTAAATTTGGAGAAAAGGAGCGGGGGAAGGTTTTCGGCGTGGGGAAGCGGCCGCTGGGCTGGGGAGAAGCTGCATCCTTTGGGGCGAGGCAGAAATCAGGAGATGTTTTGCTTTAACTCTGCGTAGAGTAAGTGTGGTTTTAATCACACACACACAGAGCTATTTCCCTTCGCTTCCTCTCCTCTCTGCCTCTTGTTTTGTCTTCTCACAAGACCTTGCAGTACTGAGGGATTTTATCCCCGGGAAAGCCAGACAGAGCTAAGTGTTTAAAGCTGGGATGTGCTGGAGTGGAGGGAAAGAGAAATTGGACAGAAATTCAGGTTTTTCCAATGGATATCTCAAAAATGGTGTAAACATTTTTAAAATATTTGAACTTGCTAGGAAACCAAAATTACACCAACTGCTTCTCACGCCAAGATATTTGGCCCGAAGGCACCTGTAGGTTGTTGCTTGTCTTGAGTAAACGTGGAAAAAAAATTCCCTTGGAAATATCACTCCAGAATTATTTTGTTCTTTCTTAGTAGCTCAGTCCCACAGTGATTTCCCTGCTCTGGCAGGAGTATCTCCTCGTGGGTGATGATTAGTTTGTTATAAGTTACTGACTGAAATAATTCATTCTTACTGGATTGTTTTATTTAATTTAAATTTGAAATAGCCCAAAGCCCCTTTTTTTTGGTGTAGCAGTGAAAAGAAAATGTTCTGCAAAAGCATCTCCTACAGAATTCCTTGAGTTACTACAGCTTTAGCTAATTCTAAGAAGATTGAATACCTTTTCTAGGCTGCAGCATAAATGACTTAATGGCTAATACAACCATGATGGGATGTTTTCTCTGCAAGAAAAACATGATTTTAATTTTTTTGGCACTCAATGCTGCTTGAAGGAAACTTAAATAAAAAGAAGAGGCGATGCTGGCATGTCTGCTGCCAGTTTGGGGTGTGGGGGGGCCTCGTTGGGAGCCTGGGATATTCTGTGTCTGTTTTGTGGGAATGTAGGTGAGGACAAATGTTAAAAATTGAATTGAATCTGAGACGTTTGGGGCGATATTCAGAAATCCATTGCAAAGCCTGGAGCAGCTGTAGTGGTGTGGGTGCCTGTGGGGATTGAGGAAAACAACATTTGCGGGCTGAGTCGCTGTGGGGTGAAGGGGTTCAAGGGCTGGAACCCCCTCGGTGTGAGGGGAGCAGTTTTGGGCTCACAAGTGACATTTGGGACATTTTCACACCTTGTATGGTGAGGCTGGGGCTCTGCAGTGTCACTGCTCTGCTCCACTGGGGATGGTTTGGGGGCGTAGCAGACTCTTTGCATGGGATTGTTCCCTTTTCGGGTGCCAGAGCTGGTTTGATTCCCAACCAGAGGTTCCGGCCGCGCCGTCTGCCTCGCACCGGAGTTTGGCACAACCTCGGGGGTTCTGGGGCTGTGGGGAATGGGGCTGCAGAAACGGGGGCACAGCAGCTTTGGGGAGAACGGCAGTGCTGGGAGAGGGGCCTGGCTTGCATGGAATGGAGTTTGAGGGAATTCAGCTTTGAGGGAATTCGTGCCTTTGGATGAGCCTGCTGCAGCTCATCCAAAGAAGAGTCTCCTCATCCCCATCTGCCAAAACTTTGTGGCAACATCAGCTCGATGTGACGCTTTTCCTCTGTCTCGTGTTCCCGTGCGTGATCTGTGATCCCATCTTTTCCATCTTGTCTTCCTGCTTTTTCCGAGAGCCAAAGGAAGACTTAAGCAGGGATGGTGCTGGGCCAAGGCTCCCTCGACCCCGCGTGTCTGTTGGGATTGCGCTCTGGAAGCTGCACACCCTGGATTTGGAGGAATTGTAAAGAATTCCCTTTATGAGTGGTGAGTGGCCAGGCTGGAGCCCTGCAGCCGGAGGGACACGAGGAGCCGGAATCCCCCCCGAGCATCCTCTGGCCCTGCAGAGCCTTCCCAGAGCTCCGAGACTCTCAGAGGCCAAATTTAACTTTTCATTGTCATTTTCCCATCCCATCCAATGCAGCACATGAAAGCTGGCATGAGGGGGGAGGAACTTTCCGTGGTGTTCCTCATCCCTCTGTGCTTCTGCTGGGGTGTCCCAGCTCGGGAGCATCTCTGGGAAGGTGGACGGGGAGCAGAGAGCTGCTCCCTGGGACGTGGGGCTTTCCCCCTCCCCTTCCCCAACCCCATTCACAGGAGCTAATAACGCTCTTGAAAGGCATCCAGGATTTCTTGAGCCAGACTTTGTTATCTCAGAACCTCGGAACCCCGACGCCTTTGAGCGACAGGGGAAGGACGCGGCTCCGGCGCTGCTCTTTTGACTTTTGCCGGGAGTGTTATTGGCAGTTGAAAAGTAGAGCTAAGTAGGTGCCTTGAGGGGTTTTTGTGTGAGCTGTGATTGTACAGACAGATCAAGACACTCTATAGCGCGAGCTGCTGAACAAAACCAGCTCCTCTGGAGCCACCAGGCTGCGTTTTGGCACCGCTCTTGTGTCCCCTTCCAGGGCGAGCTTCTCACAGGCGCGCTTGAGAAGCGCATAGGTGGGAAGAGACAAAGGAATCTGGCCGGAGTCAGATGGCGATGCACGGAGACCTGCTCCGGGACATTATCTTTATTCATTGGCACCGCTAATCTCTCCTCCTGATGGACTCGGTTTCAGCGCTCTGGCGGCTCAGAGCGGCCCTTGTTTTCCCGGGGCATTTGCAGACACTCAGCCCCGCAGCTTCTCGCCTTTATTACTTTGCAATCTCTTCTCTTTTTTTCACTTCCATTCACAAGTGAGACCTTTCTGTCTCGGCTTCCCGGATCCTCACCCCAGTGTTTGGGAAATGAAACCTCAAGTACAAAGAAAACATGCGGGAAACCTGAGAAAAAGCTGATTTTAACTAAGAATAAGATACATTAAAGCTTTCACTTAGGGCGTTGTGTTTTGGATTGGCTTTTATGCAGTGTTTTAGCCCCAGCCCTACGTTTAGGACCAAGCTTAAGCACTGGGTGCCCCCGTGGCAGCCGGATGGGTCTCCCTGATGATGCGCCCCTGTTTCCTGCTCCCTAACACACATTGAGCGCTGCCCGGGCTTGGGAAGCAATCCATAATACGTGCAAAGTTTGGGTTTCTGCAAACTGCTTTCACGTGGGATTAAAAATAGCTTTTACTGCCACGATGAGGAATTAACATTTGAAACCATTTAAAGGGCTCCCAGACAGGGTTTGCTGCGGACAGGGAGAGAGAGGGGCTGTGCCTGTCCTGTTTTGGGGGGGATGAGGGATGGGGTGAGGAGCACGACTCAACCCCCTGCCCCCCACTTTCATGCTGTTATTCCCTTATTTCCACGCGGCTGGCTTTTCTTCTCGGTCCCATGAAATGCTTCTTGCTGATCCAAGCGGGTTTGGGAGCCTGAATTTGAGCCTGGCTCAGCCTCCAGGCAAAATGAAGTCGGGTTGCTCCTTGTGCTGTTGCTCAGATAGTGTCAGGCTCGAGTGATTGGAGCTGCGTGTTAATGTCGGCTGGGATTTTGGGGATAAAAGCTGCGACTTGCAGGGTGGAAGGAGCCGTGCTCTTCCTGGCTGAGGAATGCTTTCCCTGTCTCTGTCTCTGTTAAATAAATGGGGGGATTACACCCGGGTTGGGCAGAGGGTGTGCAGGAATAACCTGAGTTCCTGAAGGATTTCAGATCTGCCAGTGTTGCTGTCCCAGACTGCTTAAATACACCCAGAAATCACGGGGCTGGTTAGAAAAATTAATATGATGGGAATGAATACCTTCGGAAAAGGCTTCTTCATTCCTGTCCTTTCTCTTGTGCTCTCTGTTGTAACTTCAGGGGCTAGAAATTGAAATATTGAAACGTGGGGGTTTTTTTAATCCGTGTAACTCCAGAGAAGTTTTGAAAATATGTCAAATATTGCAAAAAAAAAAATCACAAAGAGCCGGGAAAGGCGCAAGGCTTCTGTTAGTGGAATTATTGAAAGCTTGGAGAAATAATCATTGCAGTGTAAAGGAAAGTTTGGGAGTTTCTCCTTAAAGGTAGTATGTGGGGTTTTTCTCCTCGATTATTTTTAGATCGTGACAGAAGGTGGAAAAGGCCGGTGGATTTAGAGGGCGCTTTCATGCAAGGAGAGACAATTACTTAAGAGAGTTCAAAGCTTATTTATAAAACAGTAATTACCTTCCCCTGGGATGGAGACGGGCAGCTCCGGCGGCGGGGAGGGGGTTACAGCACTTAATTGGCAAAGATGCTTAAAAGCTTCCTCCTGACCTTTTAAAAAACTTTCTGCTGCAACAGGCTCGGGCAGAGATTGAAAACCTGCCCAAGGAAAGGCCAGGTTTAATACCAAGACTTAGCTCTAAATGGCTTTTCAAAGGGCTGTGGAAATCCTCCTGCTTAGGGAGCCGGCAGTGTCAGAGGGAGGGATGGAGGGATGCTCCGTGTCTGCAGGATAGGGCTCCAGGAGCAGGGTGGGACCTGAGCCTGGCAGCTCCCTCCCCACATCCCAGCTCTTGGGATGGCCAAAATGTTAGAGTGAGGAGCACAGGGATGTTCTGAGAGGCTTCCGTGGGACTTGTTTGGAAGCCTGGTCTGGGGGGTGGAGGCAGCCAGGGCTGGTCCATGCTGGGCACATCAGGGCAGTGGTTTAAGATGAGTCTTTCACTGTGAGAGGATGCACAGGCTGTGGGAATTCATGGAATCCTGGAATGGTTTGTGACCTCAAAGATTCATCCCACCCCCTGCCATGGACAGGGACACCTTCCACTATCCCAGGGTGCTCCAAGCCCCATCCAGCCTGGCCTTGGACACTCTCAGGGGTCCAGGGGCAGCCACAGCTTCTCCTGTGCCAGGGCCTCCCCAGATTCACCCTGTGTGAAGCACAGCTCCAACCCCCCAGTCGCACCATGACAAACACGTGGTGGTTGCAGCCTTGAGCTTTCCCTGTGGCAGGGCTGAGGGCTCAGCTCAGCTGTGCTGGTGAGGTTTTACACACTCACCTTTTGTGGTGATGGTCCTGGGTGGAAAATTCACAGCAGCTCCTTGGATTTCGCCTCCTTCTCCCTCTGCTCAGAGACAGCTCGGAGATCACAGGAATCTTCAAAATTATTCATGCATCCCTTAAGTGAGTCACTCTCGAGCTGAAGGCTCGTTTGAAATGCAAATGTGGATGTGGCAGGCAGGGCACTGGGATGGTGACCAGGGCACAGGGGCAGCTGTACCCCCTGAGTGGGGTCCTGCAGGTCACCCCAGGGCTCGGGGTTCAGTGCCCAGCTCCGTGTGATTTCAGGGCTTGTGGAGAGCAGGGATGAGCCAGGGTTTGCATGGCTGAGATGGTCCAGAGCCATGGACCAAAAATAGCATCCCTGTTCCACCACGTGCTGCCGGTGTCATGGATGGCCCTGACGTGGAGCACCAGGAGTGCTGGTCCCAGGCTGAAATATGGGGGGGAATGGCTTCAATTCAGAAAGCATTCACTATGTGGGCTGTTAAAGCACCAGCATGGAATGTCTTAGGCAGCCAAGGAGAACGGCAGCACTTTGGGAGCAGGATGAGCTGCTGGGCTCCTCCTGGCAGTGATTTAGGTGCGCTCCACCAAGGAAACCCCACAGCAGGCAGGGCCACGAGGGGAATAAACTCCCTTCTCCCAGTCAGCAGCTCCACAGTGAGGGGGTGGCAGGAGCATCCCAAGCCACCGGGGCCGCTCTGCATCTTAACACACAAAATTGATCAGGAGCAGGAGAGAATTACATTAATATAGTCACTTGTCACTGAGGTCTTATTAGGAAGCTCCACTCATTAGTGTGGAGAGAATAAGGATGTGACCTTGTTAACGTCCTTGGGCAGGGAAAGGCTGACTGACCGCTTTGCTATTGATTTATCACTTAGCCCCTGACCTGTGTGTGCGTGGCCGTGACCCTGGGCACACCTGGCCCTGGGCACACCTGGAGGGTTTTCTGTAGCCGAAATGAAGAATTGGCATCTCCTCCCCTGCCCCGTCCACACCCTTCAGGCTGATTCAGCTGGGAATTTGCAGCCGTGTTGTGCAAATAAAAAATAAATGAATGAAAGGATGCGCCGGTGATTGATGGGAAGGGCCAAGGAAAGCGACAGATCCCGTCCCCAGAGGCCACATCCCGGCACTGCACTGCTGGGGCTGCTGGGGCCTCCTGCCTTGTGCAACTTCCCAGCTGCTCCAGAGCTGTGGCATCCCAAACCCTGGGGCTGGGAGGAGCTGCTCCCGGCCCCCCTCTGCTCCCCACGGCAGCCCCTGGCCCAGGGCAGGAGGACTCAGCTCAGGTCTGGGGTCAGTTTTGAGCTCTTCATGGCAGGAAGGACATTGAGTGTCCAGGGAAGGGAACGAGGCTGGGAAGGGTCTGGAGCCCCAGGAGCAGCTGAGGGAGCTGGGAAAGGGGCTCAGCCTGGAGAAAAGGAGGCTCAGGGGGGACCCTGTGACTCTGCACAACTCCCTGACAGGAGGGGGCAGCCAGGGGGGTCGGGCTCTGCTCCCAGGGAACAGGGACAGAAGGAGAGGGAACGGCCTCAGGCTGTGCCAGGGGTGGTTCAGGTTGGATACAGCCTTGGCATAGCTGCCCAGGGCAGTGGGGAAGTCACCATCCTTGGAAGGATTTAAAAGTCGTGTGGATGTGACACTTGGGGACATGGGTTGTCAGACTGGATGATTTCAGAAGGCTTTTCCAGCCATGATTCCACAATTCCATAATTCCTTCTGTGGCTGAAATCAAGCCCCCATCAAGGCAGGATCCCAAAATGCTTCCATCTCTGCAGCCTTACATCAGATTGTTTAATTTTATTTTATTTTATTTCCCCCTCTCTGGATGCTCCTGTCGGTGCTGATCGTGCCCAAAGCTTTTCCCTGTCTCCTCCTGCCAGCTCCCTCATCCCGCTGTCCCCATCCCGCCTGTGCCACCGAGCTCTCCGGTAATTCCAAGTGACAACCCCCCTGCCTCCACGGACACCCTGCCAGGGAGGAAATGTCGATAAAGTGGAAGCGAAAGAAATCCTCCAATTACCGGCAGCGCGGAGGGGCTCAATAAGTGCCATTGATCAGGTGCTTGTCAGTGCAATCGCTCATCGCTGCCACTGTCGATACCTGGAGCCGGGGAGGGGGGGACACTGATGTCCCTGCGGTCCCTGGTGTGCCGGAGCCTCTCCTGAGCTGCTCCTGCCTTTTCCCAGCCCCTCGGAGCTGCCCAGCAGCTCCATCCCCGGGAGCGCCAGCCCGGCGGGACGCGCAGCCGGAGGGACGGGGGGTTCATTCTTCCCCAAGAGCCATCGGCCGCTTCCTCCGGCGCTTTTCTGGTTCCCAAAGTCATCTTCCGAAGCCACACAAGCCTGAGAAAAATTTCGAGGGGCCGCTGCCAAGTACTTTGAGCTGAGAATTTAGGTTTTGTTGAGGGAAGGCATCGTTTGTCTGCATGAAAAGCCGGTTTTGGGGGGAGGGACGGGCGGAACGTCCCCCCCGCGGTGTTGGAGCCCCGAGCGTGACAACCTGCATCCGCTCCCCGCCACCCGCGCGGGCCGGGCCGCCGCCGAGCCTCTCCTGCACAAAGGAGCTGTCGGGCAGGGCTGGGCTGCTGCCAGCAGGACAGGGGACAGAGGCGTCCCCAGGAGCCGATCCTGCTCCGTGTGCTGCCGCTGGAGCGGCATCCGGGTGGGACACGAGGGGCTGGGAGCATCGTAGTGCTCCGATCCGTGGAAGGGACCCTGTGCAGGACTAGGATTTAACCTGCTGTGGTCTGGCACCGTCCTGCCCTGACCTTCCCTGTTTTCCTGGGATCCTGGCTGCCTCTGGCTGGTGCCTGTGGCTGAACGGATGCTTTGGTGTTTATTTGGAGCTGGTGTGAACAGGGAGGTTTGCAGGGAGGATGGACCGGCTCTGTGTCCGCTGAAGCTCAGAGCTCGTTTTGGGTGGCACGGGATGGATGGAAGCACGGTGAGCTCCGGTTCTGTTGCAGTTCTATCCTGGTGTCACCCCTGGCAGATGGCTCCAGGTCACGCGTGTCCCCCAGGGCTGTGGTTGTGTCTCTAGAGGCTGTTGTATCACATCCCTCACTTTTTCCCAATCGGTGATGAAGGTGTCCCCAGGCCCCCCAGATCCCTGGGCTGGTTTAGGGAACCACCAGGGACAATGACCCCAACCTTCCCCAGCCCCTGGGCTGCGATGGAAGCGGGGACGTTGCCTGTGCTGAGCTCGGAGCTCACAGAGTCACAGAATATCCCAAGTTGGGAGTGGTCCATCGATCCAACTCATCCCTGGTGATGAGTCCAGCCCAGAGGGGAGCAGGGGTGGCCTCAGAGCCCCCAGCCCCAGGCAGGGAATAGGGCTGGGAGCCCGGTGTGGCCCCAGCAGGTCACCCTCGTTAGCCTGAGTGTGACATGCTGGTTAATTACCCGCTGTGTCATCAGAAGGGACGAGTGGGGCTGGTGTCACTCAGCCACCACGTCCTCACTCTGTCTGATCCCCGTCTCGTTACAAGGCAGATAATGAGGGACAGCCTCGCTCCATTCTGATCTTGGTGTGAATATTAAAAATTCATATTTCCCTGCTTTGAGGAGTATCAGGAAGTGTGTGAGGGTGTCCTGCAATGACGAGGCTGAGCAGGGATCACACCCAGGCCTCTGTCATGTTAGAGGCTCATAAACCTTGAATTACTGAACAGGAACTGTGAATGGGAGATTCCTTTCAGCATTAATCACTCTGGTGGTGCAAGACCTTTTCTAAACATTTTTTTTCTAGGCAAAATGTCTTTAAATAAAGGCTTAAAGGTTTAGTGACCACCTAACTCCAGCTGTGTCCAGCTGTGTGAGCCTCATGTCAGCATCACAGCCCAACAAGCTGCTGGAAGTGTCAACGCACACCTGGTTGTTTGGGGTTTCTGGTTTCATGACACCGAGGGCTGATGACTTCCACCCTCAGCTGTGTGTGTGTGATGTACCCAGCTCTGACCCCAAAACAGCCCCCAAACCCCCACTTCTGCTGGGTGAGGTTGGAGCTGAGTTGATGGATGCAGAGCAGGGGTGAGCAGTGCCCTTTGGAAAGAAATCTAGCTGTGAGACCCCCTGAGCTCAGCTGGGAAGCTCTCGGGGACAGATCCTGCTCTTTGCATGCAGCTGAACATAAATTAAAGCACGATCCAGGTGGAGGATGGGGTGGGAACTCTTCTGATTTCATTAGGAATCCCCAGAGATTTGATGATTTTTGAGTCATGGAGCCTTGGCACAGGGAGAGTTTCAGCTCTTGCTTGAAGCCGGCATGTCCTGAAGGCAAGAAAACAGTCCCAGGAACCAGGAGAACCACGGCCCATCTGAACATGCAGCTGTATTTGAACAGAATCCCAGTTTGAACTGGAACTGGGCTGGAGGTGGTTCATGTTCTTCTCACCTGCAGCAAAAACTCAGCAGCAGAGCTTATGAAACCATTTGGAGATGTAAACATCTCCCAAACCATCTCCCAGGCCATAAAAGCCTCCAAACCGTGCTGGCAGCCCGGTGAAGGATGGTGGCTCCACGTGGTTTGAGGATCTCAGGGGATCAGATGAAAGCAGCTGGGAGCAGCAGGAGGTGGAAGGTGCTGGGGCAGCGGCTGGGGGTGCCCCCACAGGCAGGCAGGTTTGTCCTGTGCCAGCGGGGTCACCTCATCCCGGGATGATCAGAATGAGACACCACATGTGCTGTCGGCTCCCCCAGTCACCGTGCAGGACGGAGGAGAACAACTTAAAAGAACAAGGAAAACTGTTGCCACTTCAAAACTCGGCTCGGAATTGATGCCAGGCCTCCAACAGACTGATGCTCCTTTCTTCTCCCGTTAATTAATTCCTTTGCCTCCAGTGAATTTCCATCTTTTATTTGTGCAGCAATCAAAGGCTGCGAGCAGCAAGGCTCACATTAGGAACAGACCCATCCAACCTTTTTTTAATCTTCCTGTATCAGTTCCTCGCCCTCTCCTCGTGCTGCCACGCTGCAGCTGAAGTGCAGATGCCAAGAGATGACTTTGCTGGAGGAGAGAAGGGGCACGTGGCCCCTGGAGTTTGCTCCCAGCAGGGCTCCTTCGCTGCAGGGAGGAGGAAGAATCCGGCTGAGTTTTGCTCACAGACACAAATGGGCAATTACTGGGTCACCTGAGAAGTGCCTGGTGATTTACGGTGTTATTAAAAGGTGATGGTAAAAAGTAGAGAAGATTTGTAGCATCTGCATGGAAACCCCGTCCCTGACCCTCACACCCCAGATACCAACAGATTAAATATCCAAGGAGGCCTTGAAGCCTGGGGATGGCTTTGAGGGAGAGCCCTGCACATCTGGTAATGCTTGGCCTGATACTTAAGCCCCTGGACCGTGTGTAATGAAATGTAATTCCCTCCTTGCCCTGCTGTGGGCCGGGAGAGGCTCTTCCTGCGGGAAGGGCGCTCTTGGCCGGAGCCTCGTGGAAGAGGAAGGCGCAGCCAAAGTGGATGTGAAGGTGAAGATGGGCTTTGCTGGGGGCTGTGGGGAGCAGGGTCCTGCTGAGGGAAAGGGAGTCATCTCCAGTGGGGAGAGAGCCAGGGCTGGAATCTTCCTGCTTGGTGGAAGCTCAGCCTGATCCCAAAGAGCAGCTCCGAAAGAGCTTCACGGCTCATGGGTCTGTTCCCACGTCCAGCCAGAGTGACAGCTCTGGCTGCCCTTGGATAGACTGGTGAATCTCCTTCTCTTGCCCTTGGAAGTCTGTAGAAGTCCAGGTCCTGTTGGCTCGGGTGGTGTTGGCTGGAGCAACATTCCCGTTTCTCCCTTTCCATCCTGGTATTTGCAGTTCTGGCTTCTGGTCCCCTTTGGATGTTCTGCTTGTTAGAGGGAAGAAAGCTGGATCTGGAAGGTGGGAAGAGCGGGCTGGTGGGAGAAGATGGTGTGAGGTCCCACAACTTGACTGGAATAACCTGGATGTGTTATCCTGTGTGTTATCCCATGTATTATCCCATGTTTTATCCCATGTTAGCCCATGTTCTATCCCATGTTAGCCCATGTTCTATCCCATGTTATCCCGTGTGTTATTCCATGTTTTATTCCATGTTCTATCCCATGTTATCCTGTGTGTTATCCCATGTGTTATCTCATGTTATCCCAGGTGTTATCCCGTATGTTATCCCATGTTAGCCCATGTTCTATCCCATGTTATCCCGTGTATTATCCCATGTGTCAGTGTCCAGCAGAGCCTGTGTGGTGTCAGGCTGGAGAGCAGAGTGGGATCTGAGGGAAAACCTCTTTTTGGAGACTCTGGTCCTTCCCAGCTGGAGGAGACCTCCCCTCCCAGCCCTTCCTGGCAGGATTCAGCAGGATGCTCTTGGCTTCGGAGGAGCAATGCCGCTTTGCAGCAGCGGGGCTCCAACTTGGAATTACATCTCACTCTGCCTTGTTTGGGGCAAACAGGGATTTTTAGGGAGAAATCTGTGGGTGGAAGCGGCTCTGAGGGCCAGGCTCACTTGCTGGAAGCCGAACTCGCAGCCTCTGCTCGGAGCCGAGCTGGGAATGAGCAGAGGGTGGAGGGTGCACATGTTTTCAGGGAACAGGGGAGAGCTGGCAGGGGTAGGGATAAAAGCAGCATATGTCTGATGGAGTAAGTGGAGAAATGCAGCCCAGATGGCTGCAGGGACTGAGAATAGGGAATAATTCCCAAAGTCTTTGCTCTCCGGAGCAAGATTAGGGCACTTGCAATCTCTTCCTCTTGGCTCAATTTGCCTCCTGTGGTGGCTTTGGGCAGAGCTCTTAAAGCTGTTTGTGACCTCCAGGGATCTGGGGAATTGTTATCCGGGGTATAAATGCTGAGCAGCACGCAGGGAGCAGGGGATGGTTTGTGAGGATGACCCCTCCATCCCAGGGAAGTGGGGATTTGGGAGTGTCCCCATCCCATGGTGTTACAGGGTCTGAACAGGAACTCAAGAGAGGCCCTGGGGGACGCTGGTCACGGAATCAGGGAATTCCAGACTGATTTTGTTGGAAAGAACCTTAAAGGACATCCAGTTCCACAGGCAGGGACAACTTCCACTATCTCAGGGTGCTCCAAGCCCCGTCCTTGGACACCTCCAGGGATGAGGCAGCCACAGCTTCTCTGGGAAATCCATTCCAGTCCCTCCCCACCCTCACAGGGAAAGATTTCTTCCCAACATCCCATCTAACCCTGCCTGTCCATGTGAAGCCATTCCCATGGTCCTGTCCCTCCATCCCTTGTCCCCAGTCCCTCTCCAGCTCTCCTGGAGCCCCTTTAGGCTCTGGAAGGGGCTCTGAGCTCTCCCTGGAGCCTTGTCTTCTCCAGCTGAAAATGGGCATTTGTGGTTTAGGGGAAATTTTAAAATTGTACTTTTTAGGTGATCTTTATGTAAAAAAAAAACCCGACCACAAGTACCTGTGAGGGGAAAGGCATGGTAGGAGCAGAAATTGCAGTTCCATCGAGCTGGAAATCCTAAATAATCCAAAAATAACCCAGGCTGCAGGTTTGGAAGTTGCTTTCTTTCCTTGTACAAGGAGAGGGAGCAAAAACCAAACCTGTGTGTAAACCCTGTTGCGAGGAAATGAATTGCAAATAAGAAAAACAAATTCGAGTTAATTCCTCTTTTCCAAGCACGGCTCCATTCAGTGTTTTGGGAGTCAGGGGATTTAGGGATCTGGAGATAGCGTCAGTGTTTTCGGGTAACAAGTACAAACTGTAGCGGCTTTTAAGGCTCCAGAAGCTGTTTCTGATTAGGATCTTTTCTTTTGACAACTTTTTTTTCTTTTCAGGAAAAAAAAAGGGGGGGGGGGGGGGGG
>VXAD01002239.1:752125-848849 GCA_013399195.1 Dicrurus megarhynchus | reverse complement strand
CAAGGAAAGAGGGGGGGGGGGGGGGGGGGGGGCGTGAGGAAAGGGCTTTTTGTACCACAGTTGGGTTAGAGATGAGGGAAAATCTGTTTGAAATATGCAGGGACCTGAAAGCAAATCTTGAGTGAATAATAAGTTTAACTGACCTTAAAATATCCCATTGCCATGAGGGATTTGAGAGTAATACTTCAAATGGATTTTTGATGAGGCTCTGCAGGCTGTGGGGAATTGAATATTTTTACCCAACACGTTTTCTTTTCTAAATTTTCACAATCACTGGGAAAAAAAAAAAAACTATTTGGGAATGCCTAAAGAAGGGTTGGGGTTGTGTTGTTTTACTTTAAAGCTGCTGCTGTGCAGGGAAAAAAGCAATTTGCTGCAAGGTCACTTTTCAGAACTACTTTTATTCCCCAATATTTAAATTTAATCCTGGAGCAGAATTCCTCCTGGCTGCCTGTGTGTCCCCGTGTGGCATCCTTGGCACTCCGTGGAGGGGATCCAGCAGAGCATTATCCCGGTGCCCACTGGCACAGTGTGTGTGTTTCCTGAGCCTGGCACCAGCCTGGGGGCTCTGCTGGGACCCTGCTGTGGTGTCACTGTCCCCGGGATTCCCAGGATCCCTGCAGAAAGCCCTGGCTGGTGGGTAAACACCCATGGGAGAAGCCCCAAATCCCAGGACAGACCATCCCTGTGGTCGCTTCTCCCTCAAATAGAGGCCAGCAGCACTTCCTGGGCTGTCCTGCTGCCTGTCCATCCATCCATCCATCCATCCATCCATCCATCCGAGGGGCAGTTCCATCCTGAAGGACAGAGGGATGGATGTCCCGTGTCCCCAGGGGTGTGGGGCTCTGCCGAGGGCTCCATTCCTTCCCTCCATCCTGGAGCACCATGTGCCATGTGTTGGTCTCTTGTCCTGACTGCCAAGGCTCACGCTGTGCCAGGTTTAGGTGGGATATTAGGAAAAATTCCTTCCTGGAAAGGGCTGTCCAGGCCTGGCACAGCTGCCCAGGGCAGGGGTGGGGTCACCGTTCCTGGAGGGAGTTGAAGCCCTGTGGATGTGGCACTTGGGGACATGGGTCAGTGCTGGCCTGGGCGGTGCTGGGGAAGGGTTGGGTTGATCTTGGAGGGCTTTTCCAACCTCAGCAATTTCAGTGATTCTGGTTAATTCCCTGCACCAGCCCCTCTGATCCCGAGGCTTTCCCAGATCAGTCCCTTTGGAGCCACGTTACACCCGAGTGCAGTTCCCAACTTCCAGCCTCCCTTCCCTTTGCTGCCACCAGCCCTGGAACGGGAGGAGCAGAGCCCAGGTCCAAACCTGGGGGGATCGAGGGATAATCCCTGCAGGTGCCGTGTCCCCATTCCCTGGGATGAGCACGGGGACACTGCCAGGAGATGTCCCTTGTTGGGGGAGGGCTGTGCTGGCTGCCACCAGCGGAGGGGAGGCTTTGGGAACTGCTCCTGTCAGCCCTGAACACCCCACCCTGCGGGGCTCCAGCAGCAAACAAGCTCCCAGTGTCCTCCCTGCCTTTCCTGGGCAGCCAGAGTCCCGGCGTGGTGCCGTGGCAGGAACGCCTCCTGGCCTCCCGCCGCTCCCGGAGCTCCGGCAGCCCTGGGTTTTCCCTTCCTTGCATTCAAAAAGGGAAAAAAGGGAAAATTGTGGTCCTGCAGCAGCTGCCGGGGCCTTGGGCTGGGAAGATCCCTCCCCCTCACATCCCAGGGACACAGAGCTCATGAGGGTCCTGGTTGGGCACTGCCTCGGCTCCCTGTGGAGTGGGCAATCCCAGGGAAGTGTGGGATCATCGCCTTGCTCCTGGCAGGGGTGGGGTTGGCTCTGGGACCAATGAATCATGGAATCATGGAAAAGTTTGGGCTGAAAGGGACCTTAAAGCTCATCCAGTGCCACCCCTGCCATGGGCAGGGACACCTTCCACTATCCCAGGGTGCTCCAAGCCCTGTCCAGCCTGGCCTTGGACACTCCCAGGGATCCAGGGGCAGGCACAGGGAGCTGTTGCTCTGCGTGGCTGCTGCCTGTGGATGTTCTCGGGCTGGGTTTTATCGGACACCCAAACTGTGCTGCAGTTCCCAAATCCATGGCTCTGCTATCCGGGGCTTTTCCTCCCCAGTGGCTGTTCCTGAAGCTGCTGCAGTCTCGCTGTTTCCAGTCCTTTAAATCACAGAACCGTGGAATCACTGAGGTTGGAAAAGCCCTTTCAGACCATCGAGTCCAACCATTCCCCAGCACTGCCAAGGCCACCACCCCTGTCCCTGAGTGCCACATCCACATGGCTTTTCAACCCCTCCAGGGATGGGGACTGTACCCCTGCCCTGGACAGCCCTTTCCATGAAGGAATTTTCCTGTTGCAGCCTGTCAGGCTGGCTCCAGCCCTGCTGTGGCTCCCTGGTTCCTGTGGCTCTGCTGCCCAGGGCTGCTGGGATCGATGTTCTCGTCAGCTCACACTCCCATCCATCATTCCCCTGCTCATCCATCAGCACCAGAGCCTCAAGTGTCGAGTTAAGGATGGAGGTGCTGTGGGAGATGGGGAATGGATTCAGCCTCCTGGCTGCTGGAATTGCTGGAATTCTGGTTCACCAAACCACTCCCAGTGCTGTACAAGTAGGAAAGTGAGTGTCCTGTGCTGGGCTCAGGGGGAGTGAGGAGCCCATGGGAACATGGATTTGCCCAAACCCGGGGTGTTTTCCTCATTGGGAAGAGCTCACACCATGAGGCTGGGACAAGCTGGGACATTCCTCATTGTTTTCCCTATGGAGAAGGCAGAGTGGGGAAAAACCAGCAGAGCTGCTGGAGACTGGCACTGCCCTGGGATGTGGGTCAGGATGTGGGATGGGCACCTGATGCCCCAGACCTGGCAGAGTCCAGCCCCTGGCTCCAGGGAGGATTCTCCTGCTTGGGAACAGGCTCTGCCCGGGGAACAGGGGCACCCCAAAGGGTCTGCCCTGGGGAGCTGCTTTTTGGGAAGGGCATTGAGGTCTTTCCAGCTTCTCCAGAGGGGATTTGGGTGCCAAGGGTGCATTTCTCTTTCCTCCACAGTGCTTCCTGCACAGACACCTGGTACTGAGTGGGAACTGGCGAGCCTGAAGGCCAGCTGGTGGGACTGGTGTGGACTGGACTAGTGTGGGTGGGGCTGCTGGCTCTGGGCTGTGCTGGAGTTGCCTCCTCCCTGAGCTGTGGGCAGTGCTCGGGGCCCTGGCCACCACTCAGCTGCAGCTTTCCATGGAAATGTGCAAAAATTCCTATTTTTGATCCTTGTCCTCCATCCAATCCAGCTGGAATGGGCTGGCGGGATCCAGTGGGGCTGGGGAAGACGGGCAGACAGCTGGACAGACAGACAGACAGAGCGTGTGATTGCTCAAGCCACACTTCCTTAGGAAACCAGGCTAAAAATAAGCAAAATCCAGTTCTTTCCCACAAATAGCTCCAGTTGCCACAAACTGAAGCTTTTCCAGTGAAAAAAGTGTTTTGTTAGAGAATTCCCAGGCGTTCCTGCTGGAGGGAGCACTGACAGGAGGGATGGAACCCCCACCTCCATCACCTGGGGCTCACCCAGAGCTCTGGGAGCTGCCCATGGCTCGGGAAGCTGGAGAAACATCAAAATCATGGAATTCCAGAGTGGTTTGGGTTGGAAAGGACCTTAAAGTCACCCTCTGTCATGGGCAGGGACATCTCACACCATCCCCGGGTGTTCCAAGCCCTGTCCAACCTCTCCTGGGACATTTCTGAGCCCCTTTTTCCACGGCTGGAGGAACAGCTTTCCTTCTTTTTGCAGCAAAGTGCATAATCCACCCCTGGCTCCCTCCTCGGTGGGGGATTTCCTTTGCCTGGGGACCAGCTGAGCCCAGTGTGAGGGGGAGGGGGCTCCCAGCAGCATCCCCAGCATTCCCAAACCTCCTTGTCCAGGCTTGGCTGGATTTCTGAGGCTTCTCCCTTATCTGTGGAAGCAGCAGTCGTGGGGTCCCGTGCGAGGGGCTGCAGCTGGGCAGGGAATCCCTGCACACAGCTGGCAGTGGCTGAGCAGGTTGGTGGAGACAGGCGCTGTTTGCCATCCCATCCAGTGCTGGGGCTCCTCTCCCAGTTCCCTTCTCCCGGCCCCTGCCACTGGATGGGATGGCACGGAGAAGTTTGGGAATGGTGGCTCCCATCCCTGCCATGCTGCAGGCGAAGCTCCTCGCCAGGAAACGAGGCTTTTTCTGATAGTAAAAAAAAAAGCAGAGCTAAATTTGTTTCCCATCTTCCCTCAGGCTGGATTACAAATTTGACACAGATGGGAAATCTTTGTTGTTTCTGTGGAAAACTGGATGCATTTTCCATCCCAACAAGAGCAGCATGACAGCGTCGGACCCGAGACAAACACCACAAAAACCCAGTTCTGGGGTTTTGTAGGAGGGGGGACAGATGAGCTCCTCCAGCCCAGAGCCACCCTGAGCTGGGACACACGTGGGATGTGTCTGTGGAGAGCCAGAACCTGCTCTGGGGGGACACAGCAGCCGAGCAGGGAGATGGTGGCCAGGACAGGGGGTTTGGGGT
Organism: Dicrurus megarhynchus; assembly: GCA_013399195.1. Lineage (NCBI taxonomy): Eukaryota > Metazoa > Chordata > Aves > Passeriformes > Dicruridae > Dicrurus > Dicrurus megarhynchus. Next base: position 844,309 of record VXAD01002239.1, on the reverse strand, counting down.
GAAATTTTTCCTGTGAGCCCCCAAAGGGTGAGGAGGAGGCTCTGAGCTGTGGGATGGAGGGGTTTGGCTGGTGGATGCTGGGGAGGGGGACAAGGGGATGGTTTGTTCTCACCTGGAGGCTTTTGGGGACCCAAAAGCTCTCTCCTTTGAGATGCAGTTATGGCTCCTTGCCCCGCTCAGCCTGGAAAGGTGGCGGTGCTGAGGGCTGGGCAGTCCTGGCTCCATCCCTGTATCCTTGCAGGTGACTCTCTCAAGGGGTCAGGGGTAATTGTCACCTTCGGGGGCATTACCCTGGGGCCAAGCTGGGGCTCTGCAGAGCTGCTGCCACTTCCAGGCCATCAGGTTGCTGCCAGGCCCAGGCAGCAGCAGCCCCTCTGTCACCTGCCCAAGCTGTCAAAGGTATTACAGCAACACCGGGAAAATGGGAATGCCTGGATGCTCCGTGCCTGGGGATCCGGGCTCTGCCACTGCTGCCTCAGCACATTTCAGCCCCTCTTGCCCATGTGCAGCTGTGACATTGCTGTCCCCAACCCCCTCCTGTCCTGCCCTGTCCCACACCTGAGTGCCCACCGGGGCCTGTGGGACATCTGCTCCCTTCCCTGGACCCTGCAGCCCCGCCAGGGTCCCTGTGCCCAGCCAAGAGCGGGGCTGCAGATGATGCCACTCGTCTGCCAGCCCTGGCACCCAGCCCAGGCACCCACGGGGGTTTGTCTGAACTCAGGCAATTGCCCCGAGATGGAGCCTTCCCTCCCTCGGGCCAAACCCCACAGCTCTGGCATCGCTTTGGGATGTCCCTGGAGCTGCTGCTGGTCACACAGGGCTGGGCTGGTCCAGAGCCACGTGGTGAGGGCACTGCTGGCTCTGTCCCCACTCCTGTCCCCCGCAGGGCACCTCCTGCTCAGACCCCGTTGCTGGGCGTCCAGCGCTGCAGGGTTTGGTGCTGGGGGGCACAGGGTGTCCCCAAAGAAGGGATGCTCCTGGCAGGAAGGAATGGAGGAAGGGAGAACTGAGGCAGATCTCTCCAGAGGAGTGGTGGTGAGGGGGTTCCCCTTCACGGGGGGATTGAGCTGCAGGGTCACCGGCGATCTCAGTGTTCCCAAATTCCTTTGTGGATCTGGCCAAGAGAGCTTAAAACCGTCCCTGGAAGTGGTGCTGATGGATCCCCACGGCTCCGCTGCCAGCCCTGGCTGCAGCTCACGAGCGAGGGCTGATTTACGTTTGCTGAGGTAGAAACGAGGCAGTTTTGGAAGCGCTTCAGAACAACTCGTGGTTGGTTTGAAGCTGAAGTTCCAAGCAGGATTTCAAGCAGGGCTTGGTGCTTGTTCAGCAGGGCAGAGCCAGACTGGGAAAGTATTTTTGCGGAAGCTTCCACGGGATGTAGGCATGGATCAGCTCGTGGAGATGGGGGAGATGTTGCTGTGAGAGCAGGGGATGGGCTTACCCCTCACATCTTTGGTTCCTTAGCATCAGATCCAGCCATGATTAATTCCCTCCCAACATCTGAACCTCGGTGACGCCAGAGGGACCTGGTGGCCCCGGCGTGTGGCACCCGAGCCCAGAAAGCACAAAGTGCTCATTTTGGTCCATTTGAAACAGGAGGAACCGGATAAATGACTTGAGAATGTTGGAATGAGCTATGTTAGGAATCGTGAGGCTGGGGGGATCTTTTCTATTCCCTGCAAGTTGTTGAGGAGTCCCCTCCGCATCCCCCTGGCTGTGCAGGAGGAGGGTGAGGAGCGGGACGAAGAGCTCCCTGGAGGGGACAGCCAGCCCTGCCGGAGGGGACAGCCAGCCCTGCCCACGGTGGCCTTGGAGCGACCATCTGGAGAGCCCGGCAGCCCCTTCCCCGCGGCTCCGCCAGGGTCCGGGCTTGGCGACGGGGCCGCCCCATACTGAGATCAAATAAACACAAATACCCTGAAATTATTCATGGCTCTGGGGACCTGTCTGATGCCTCGTCAGCAGCTGCTGATCAAATCAGGGCAGCTGTCAATTGGCCGGCGGCGGGAGGGGCTGGATCTGGCAGACATGTGTGGATTCCTCCTTCCTCCCTTCCTCCCTCCCTCCCGGGCTCCCGCTGCTCTTGCACCTGCGGCGGGGCTGGGACCGGGATGGCAGCGTGGGCAGGATGGGCAGGAATTCTGGGGGTGCCCCTCGCCTGCACCCCGGGATCGGGGCAAGGAGGGATCCCAGGGACCCATCCCCGCAGAGGGGGATGCGGGTCCTGCCACCTGCGCTGTGCCCCGGTTAATTAGGCCGGGCTAATTAGCTGAGAGCTTGTGGCTCCGGGAGCGCTGCCCGTGGGCTGGGACTGCCTGCAGCCAGCGTCCCGCGGGATGTGGCAGCGAGGGGATGGATGCGCTCGGAATGGGAGTGACAGGACAAGGGGGAATGGCTTCAGAGGGATCAGGCAGGGTTAGATGGGATATTGGGAATAAATCCTTCCCTGGGAGGGTGAGGAAACCCTGGCACAGGTACCCGGAGAAGCTGTGGCTGCTCCTGGGTGCCTGGAAGTGTCCAAAGCCAGGTTGGAGGAAGCTGGGATAATGGAAAGGGTCCCTTCCTTTTCCTTTTGCACAACCAAGCTTCGGGAAGAGGAACAATTCCTGTTTCTGCTGTCCATGTAACTTTAAACCTGAAAACCCCAATGATTTTTGTGACCTTTTTAGGCCTTTCCTGTGCTCTCCTCCATCAAGGTGGGAAACCAGGCAGGGCCAGCCTGTTGCCATGAGGGGATAATTTAGTGAGAATTGATGAGTGTAAAATTTTTATTTGTAATTGAAAACAAGGACTTCAGATATACTCAGAGTGGTCTCAGAGATTTTTTTTCCATTTTTTTTTTTTTAAACCTTGGGATAGTCACAGTTAGTGGGATCCCCTTCCCTCCCCGGCATCTCTGAGAGCAATTTTTCCTTATTTATTGGCACTCCCGAGGATCCCGGTTACCAGGGGGATAAAATCTGTCACCAGTGTCTGTATTCCAGGTTCAGAGGAGGGTAATTTGTGTTTCCCCCTGCTCAGACAGCAGGTCAGGTCATAAAGCACCAGATCCACGGGGAGGGGAGAGGGTGTTTAAAGGCTGCCTGTGCTGAAAGGTGCAATAATCCGCCGGATTACTTTCTGGGGGAGCTGCAGGAAAATTTACTGCCTTGGAAAGGGATTATCCCAGCGCTACTGCCAGCGGATTTCTTCCCTTTCTTTCCTAAGAGGAAGGAAGCTTTTCATTGAATTCCTGCTGCTCAAACCCGCGGGAGCCACTCCCCCCAACCACTGCAGCTCTCACAGCTTGGAAGGGAAGAATTCATCCCGGCCACGTCGGGTTTTATCCCGATCTCCCCTCTCAGGTGGGAGAGGGAAACTGGAGCCTGGGTTGGAATTTGGATGGAGTTTGCAGCGCCTTCACTGCACGGAAGGTGCTGAGCTGCTGGAGGGGGTCCAGAGGGATAACCGGGAGGAGGGATAACCAGGAGGAGGGATAAATCCTCTCCGGTGCAGCTCCAGCAGCATCTCCCCAAGCTCCAGCTGCAGGAACAGGCTTCGCACCGGGAGCCACGAGGACTCCAGCCCCGAGCATCCCCTCCTGCGAGCGGGGTCCAAACCCAAGCCCTCCATCCCCCATTCCGAGCAGAGAATGGAGCTGGAGCAGCTTCCCAGGCTGGAGCTCAGGGCCACTCCTGCCCCAAGTTCCCGAGTCCTTCAGCAGTGCCCCCCCCCGGGGCCGGGGCTTGGCGGGGGGCGATCGGGGAGGAGTTGGTTTTGTTTGATTTCCTTTCCCTGGAAGGCAGGAGCGGGGGCTGGGGCAGCCAAGCCCTTTAATTGTGTGCAATGAAGGCTGACAGTGCCGAGGCGCAGCCTTTAAAAGGGGTACTGAACCTTTAATTCCTGAATAAATCATCTCCAGTCTGTTGCTCCTTCATCTGCAAGCTGTTTGAGCGGGATACACGGGCACTGCTGGGAAGGGTCATTTGGAGATCAGAGCCCTCGATTGACCCGGGTCACACGCAGGACACCTGCCACAGGCTGTGCCCTCGCCCCCGCGCCGGGAATCAAAGGGACACTGGGGAGCCGGCCAGGAGAGGAGATTTCTAATTGCTGCCACGCAGAGGGGCTTCATTCCAGAGGGATGGAGAGCTGCGAGTGCCCCCGGCAGCCCTGTCCTCACTGGACACCAGCCCCAGCCCAGTGTCCCACCAAGCTGGGCACGTCCCAGCCCCCATTTCCTGAAGGGTTTTGGGGATTCATGGAGCTGTTCTGTTTCCCACCTGTTTTCACCCAAGCAGTGGCTTGAGCTGCTTTTTCACTCACAGTTCTTCAAACTCCATCAGGGAGGAGGAGTCACTGGGTGCTCTTTTTGGACCCCATCAGGGAGAGACCCAGCGGTGCTGGCTGGAAGGGTCTCTGGCAGTGTCCCGGTGGCATTTTTGGGGTGACCCCATGTATTGTAGCTGCTCCACAGTGAAGAAGGGTGAGGAGGAGCCATCTCCAAACCCCGTTAAGAGACCAAAGAGCCTCTCCTCCAGTGCAGGGAAGAAGCTGTGCCCGGATTAAGGCTGATTCCTGCTCTCCATAATCCCATGCATCCATCAGAGCCCTTCCACCCTAACGACCCGGCTGGAATAACCACGCAAGGAAAACACCCCCCAAGGCCTGGAGCTGCCCGTAATTGCAGCCTCTGGCTGTCCACATGGGCAGGATGGCCACAGAAATGCCACGGACATGCTGGGTTGAGGGGGACACAGCCTTTTCCTCACCTTCCTACCAGGAAACCTGGGATGCCAAGGGGTCTGGTAGACTTTATGGATGGGAAAAGCAGCCGTGCGTCCCGGCCCCGGTTCTTGTGGGGGTTAATAACTGGGTGTCGGGTGACTGCTGAAAGCAGCCGCGCCATTAGAAATGCAAATGTTGGCTCCACCTTCTCCCCTTGCTTTCACTCCACATCTCCCAGACCTTGATGCCCCGTCAAACACAAACCCCCGCGGCTCCCGGCCCTTCCCAGAGCCCCCCCCAGACCCCAGCGCTGCCTCCCCCTGCTCTGCAGCCCCGCAGGTGGGGGAATCCCTCGGGGGGAGGTTTGGGGGCACAGATCCTCCAGGGACCAGCCGTGGCACAATCCATCGCATTTTCCTCCTCCTCTGAGCCTCTTTATCCACCTGAATCGCAGCCCAGGGACCCCGTCCCCCCGTGGTCTGGCGCTGGGAGAGCTCTGGGGTGCTTTGTGTGGGCTGGAGACCCCCCAGCCGTGGTCCGCAGTGGGGCGAGGGGCTGCTGGGGGGGAATTAAGAGCTTCTGGGGGGCACGAGGAGCCCCTGGGGACGCTCCAGCTGGGAGCACGACCCGCCGAACCCCCTCGCTGTTTCATGTATCAAACTGTAATTAGGAGCAAAGGGCAGAGGGGTGCACAGGAGCATTAATAAATTATCTGCCTGGGTGTTAATTGACGTGTCTCAGTCAGCCCGTGGTGGAGCCCAGGGCTCGGCTCCCCTTGCAGGCGCATCACAGGCTTGTTACTGCCGTCATTAGCATATTCAGGGCTCCCTGCTTAAAGCCAATTAGCTCCCGGCCAAGCCTGATTGGGAAGCCGCGGCCTCATTTGCACATTTTTGAATTGGTGAAAGAATCAAAAATAATGGAGGCAGCTCGGGGATGGGGAGCGCTGGGGGGGCTCTGCCGGCTGGGGGGCACTGGCAGGACCTGCTGAGGAAGGAGAGGGGGAACAGCGCGGTAATTAGGAGTAAAAAGGAACACGGACTAATTTGATCCCGGGCGGCTTGGGGAGTTCATCCTTCCCAGTTCATCCTTCCTGCCCAGTTCATCCTGCCCAGTTCATCCTTCCTTCTTTCCCAGTTCATCCTGCCCAGTTCATCCTTCCTTCTCAGTTCATCCTTCCCAGTTCATCCTTCCCAGCCCAGCGCGGATTCAGCAGATGCCCGGCGATTCCTCCGGGAAGAAGCGGTCGTGGAGAGGCCTGAGATGGGCTAAGCACGGCTGCCCGCCCCTTTTTGGGGGAATTCGGCTCTGCCACGTCTCCCAGCAGTGGGAGCTCCTCGGCAGGGCCGGGAGCAGGGATACGGGGCTGGGTCTGCCTCTCCCGACATCCCGGCCCCCTCATGCCTTCTCCCACCTTTTTCCCCAGAGAAGGTGCTGCTATTTGAGCTGCCTGGAAGGAAAAGGCCGCTATCTCCGAGTTTCCAGAACTGATTCCAGTTTGACAACTTGAGAGCTGCCGTGGGGCCACAAAGGCAGCCTTGTCCCGGGCTGAGATAAGCCCGAGGGACGATTCATATGCAGATCCGGGTGGTACCGGGTGTCTGCCGCCAGAGGATAAATCTGTCCCGAGCCTTGGCCCCCTCTCCCGGTTCCAAACTATTTTACATTTGCACAAAAACGGTTCTATCACCCCCCGGCCCCGTCCCGGCTGCCTGTCACCCTGCCCGCGGGGGGGGTGTCCCCTGGAGCCGCGGGGTGTGCCCTGCCCGGGCTGGGGCTGGCAGAGCTGTCACCGCGCTAAGCTGCGCTGGTTTTGTCCCCAGCGTCCCATGGCCCATCTCGGTGCCTTGAAAGAGTCATTTTTCTTTGCCCTGCAGAAAGGTCTCAGCCATGTCCCCCCTCCGGCAGAAATCCCTTCCTTTCACTCCTTTTGTCCGGGCTTTTTTTGTCAGGGCTCATTTTTTAAGAATAGCGATGGAGAGGGGTTTTTATTTCCCCCCTTTTTTCTCTTTTTGGTGATAACATAAAACTTGCAAGCCCTGATCCGATGGCACCCATCAATCTGACCCCGTGGCACCCATCACCCTGACCCCATGGCACCCATCACCCTGACCCCGTGGCACCCATCACTTCCACCTGTGGTTGATCTGGGGTTTTGGGATCCCCCATCTTGCTCCCAGCACAGGCTGGACCTGTATCCATGTGAAAGCTTCTGCCTGGCATTTCAGGGGGATGAATTGTAGGCAGAGCTGTCCTGCTCTCCTGGTTTGGGCTGGGATAGAGTTAATTTTCTTCCTGGAGCTGCCGTGGGTAATAACTCAGGGATGCTTTGGGCTGGAGACTTATTTATCTCCTGAGAGTGCATCCCCTGATCTCTCAGCTCGGTGCTGGGAGGAGTTCTGCTCCAAAAATCATCAGGAATCATGAACCAATTAACTCTGGAAAGTTATGTTGGCCCCGTTTTTGAAGTCTGCTTTGATTCCCTGCCTGCCGTGGCTGTTAATCACTATTTAATGCAGCTTTCTGCATTTTTATCATCATTTTATCTGCTGTAATTTATTGTGTGTTACCTTAACCAAGGAAGCATTTTCACGTGTTGAATGTCTCCATGTAGGAAACCCCAGCTCCGATGTCTCTCAAGTGCCAATTGTTTTATTAATTAAAAATGAAAATTTATCAGCTTAATAGAGAGGTAAAAGGGTTTTATCCCTCCTCCCAGGCACACAGTCTCCTCTGGAAATCCCAATTCCTTCCAAGGCTCCCCCACTGCCGTGTCCTGTACCTGCAGGCACTGCTCGGCATTCCCACGGTGCTCTCTTAAGGTCAATAAGAATTAACTGTAAATTTAATTAAACTTCCTAATGTTTGTGCTAAAGTGGAGCATAACGAAGCCGGCTCTGCTCTTTGCCAGTTTAAGCCAGATCTGGAGGGAGCTGGGTGTTATCAATAATTAACCGAGGTAATTTAGGGGAAGTATTAGGGAGTTAATGAAAATGTGAAATGCGTCATTATCGCGCAAGGAGCTGGAAGTGCTTGGGCTGCTGAGGAAGAGGAGGTGTTGCACAATTAATGCTCGGAGGCTGCTGTTCCCAACAGGATCCCGGGATGTCCCTGGGATGGGAAGGTCCCTGCAGCCCATCACAGGCACAGGAACCACTGCCCCAGCTGGGAGCTGCAAGTCCTTGCCCCAGCCTGGGCTTTTATTAAAACTTCTGTAAATTACATGGTAATTAAGCCGTGGTGTGGTTGGTGGTAATTGATGAGGTGCAGCTCCCCTGTGCTGAGGAGCCCTGGGATGGGTGCAGGGACTGCTGGTGTGGGGGAGTGGGGTCCTGGGGGTGCCCTGCCCCACAGAGCCCTTAGGGATGGCCCTGGCACTGGGGGGCTCAGCCTGGCCCCGATGTCCCTCTGCAGGGAGGAGGAGGGGGATAAGAGAGGTTTTCCAGAGGGGCTGTGCCTGCCCCATCCCTGGAAGTGTCCAGGGCCAGGTTGTGGTTTAATGTGGACTCTCCAGGGTCTCCCATCACGTGTTTGCTGTCGGTAATAAACAATTTATTGTTTATTATCGAGGGACTGGTTTAGGCCCTCAGCCCAGGTTTGCCAAGAGGGTTGGGGGAGGATGAGGAGGAAGGAGCCGTTTGGAAATCTCAGTGGCATCCAGGGAAACACTGCAGGGATGCCTCAGGAAGCTGCCAGGAGAAGCTGGTGAAGCAGCCTGGAAAACCCTGTGGTATATTGTGAATGGAATTAAAGTTAAGGATGCTTGGCTGGCCGGGAAGCCCCGGCAGGAGGGTGGAGCCGTGGTGTGCTCCCAGTGGATCCGGAGCTGCGCCGTTGGGTTTTCCTTGGCTCTGGACGAGCACAGGGAGGGGACAGGCGTGGGTCTAATCCTGGCTTGGGAAGGTGCTTCCCAGCCCGAGCTCTGTCAGTCAGCCTCTGGTAAGTGCCATTCTTTGGGGTGGGAGGGAAAAGGTGCTGGAAAAGATGGGAAAAGCATCCGTGGCTGTCCAGGGATCCATGGATCCTTGAAGGGCATCCTGCTGGTGCCAAACGGAGGGGCTGTGCTGCCAGGTGAGGACACCAGGGACAGGAAATGGCTCTGAAAATGCTGGCAAAAATTTAAATAAAAGGGGGGGAAAAGCCACAAGTGGCTTCTGCCGCTTGTTTGGGGGAAGGAACTGTGGGGGCCTGGCGTCGCTCACAAATGCTTTTAATAAAGTGTTCTTTCCTGAGTCCAAGGGAAAAATCCCAGAAACCTCAAGCTTTTCCCATTACATAAGGACCAGATGCTGCCGGGCAGAGCCCTGACTCCCCCCAGCACAGCCCTGTCCCTGTCCCCAGCCGTCATGGGGACTCAGCTCCCTGCCCGGCACGACCCCTGAGCAGTGGGACAGGGATCCCAGAGAAGCTGTGGCTGCCCCTGGATCCCTGGAAGTGTCCAAGGCCAGGCTGGACGGGGCTTGGAGCAGCCTGGGATAGTGGAAGGTGTCCCTGCCCATGGCAGGGGTGGCACCGGATGATCTGTGAGGTCCCTTCTCAGACATTCCAGGATTCTGTGATTCTTCTTGGAGGTGGAAGAGGAGGATGTGGAGGGCAGTGGGGCAAGTGCCTGTGCTGGTGGCAGGGAGGACCCGCTCTGTCACACGGGGTGACATGGCTGGGTAATTTCTGCGGCAATTAATGCCTCATTAAAGTGCACGAGGGAACAATCAGAGCAGTGAATTTTACCCAGCACAATGGCTGGGCCCTCAGGGTTTTTCTGCCTTTCTTTTGAAAAGGAAACAGTCTTTTTCTGGCTTTAACTGCTCCCTGTCTGGAGGCAGAGGAGGAGGGAGCCTTGGTGGGCATCTCCGTTCCCAGCTGGTGCTTGGGCATCACCCCCGTGATTGGATTTTCCTCTGCAATCCCACGGGGCGAGTTGGAACCTCCAGGACGTGAAATCTGACTGGAGGCCGGGATGAAAACCAGCCCCGTCCCAAAACGTGTGTGTTGAGATGCCCATCAACCACTAAAACCGGGCGGAGAGGAGAAGGGCAGGAGGGATTTCCAGGGCTGGGAAGGGGTTTTGGGGGAATTCCAAGGGGGAACAGCAGCCTGCAGGTGCCCTGTGGATGCTGCTGGTGGGGCAGAGTGACAGCGAGTTCCTTCCCAGGGACAGACTCTGGAGGGGACAAAGGGAATGCTGAGATGAGCAGAGAGGTTGGAGGCTCCTGGGAAGGATTTTGTAGACGAGGAGGTGACCAGTGGGGTGTGACAAGGTGGGGCAGGAGGGAAAGGGGAGAGGTGGCCGTGGTTGGGAAGCCCCTGAGCATTTCTGGCCGGGTTTAGGGCTTGTTCCCGCCTGTTGTGGCATCGGATGGGAGCAGCTGAGCCCTGACTGTCTCCCTGTCTCTCCTCAGGAGCCTGATGCCACGGACCCTGGAGGGACAGATCACCATGGAGAAGACCCCCAGCTACTTTGTCACCAAGGAGGCCCCGCGGCGCATCTACAACATGTCCCGGGACACGAAACTGATCGTGGTGGTGCGGAACCCGGTCACCCGCGCCATCTCGGACTACACGCAGACCCTCTCCAAAAACCCCTCCATCCCCAGCTTCCAGGCCCTGGCCTTCAAAAACCTCAGCACGGGACTGATCGACACGAGCTGGAGCGCGGTGAGGATCGGGATCTACGCCAAGCACCTGGATAATTGGCTGCAGTACTTCCCGCTGTCCAAATTCCTCTTCGTCAGCGGGGAGAGGCTCGTCAGCGACCCTGCCGGGGAGATGGGCCGTGTCCAGGACTTCCTGGGGCTCCAGAGGGTGGTGACGGACAAACATTTCTATTTTAATGAGACCAAGGGCTTTCCCTGCCTGAAGAAGCCAGAGGGGGGAAGCAAACCCCGCTGCCTGGGGAAATCCAAGGGGCGGCCGCACCCCAAAATCGACGGGCAGGTGGTGCAGCGCCTGAGGGAGTTCTACAGACCCTTCAACATGAAGTTTTATCAGATGACAGGGCAGGATTTTGGGTGGGACTGAGCCATCCCCAGGGCACACTGCCGGGCTGGCACCTGGACTGCCAGGACCGTGGTCCAGGGATGCCCATGGTCACTGTGGTCAAGGGATGCCCATGGCCACCCCACCAGCACCCTCCTCCCTTCATTCTAATTTATATCGGACCTTTTCTGGCAAGAAACAGACTTTTCTGGAGTAGAGAGAAATATTTAAGAAATAAAGCCACGGATGAGCCCTCTCCCCTCCCTGAGCAGATTAAATATTCTTCCATATAAACCTTGCTGATCTCTGTTAACTGGGAGCACTATGGGTGGCAAGTGGGAGCAGGGGTTTGTGTGCAGGGGGATGATGGATCCCCCATCCAGAATAAAACCTTTGGAAACTGTGTGGCCTCTGGGGCAGGCAGCCAGTGGGGTTTTGCTAAACCAAGTTCTGGGGGTGACACAGCCACTGGTGGCCAGGGGATGGCTGGGCAGCAAACCCCAATCCTGGGAGATGTTTTGCAGATGGAAAAGAGTCCGTAGGAATTTCCCAGCTGAGCAAAACAATGAACAGCAGCAGTTTTGAATAAACGCCAGGTCCAGGCTTAGGGAGAGGGAGTTGTGGATCACCTTCCCATGTTTCTTGAGTGGCCCAGCTGAAGGAGCCCGGCTTTTCTAACCCTTAGGAGGAAAATTACAGCTTCTCCACAATTTACTCAAAGTCTGCCCTTTCAGTTCAATAATCTCGGTTTTTCAAACCTGCAGCCATTGAGGGTCATCACGGGAGGCTGCAGAAATTACTTTAATCTGCACTAGCTAGGTTTCCTTTAATTAAAGATGGGGAAAACATTCAATTAACCTCTAAGATCTTATTAGTGACTTGTATTTGTCTCTTTAATGAGCTAATTATGAGTTTTGAAGGGCCCTCAGGCCCTGCATTGTTTGCAAATATGCTTTGGCTGTGGTTTCTTCCATCATGCAGCATCCCAAACCTGCATCCCAGAGCCGACCACACTGCCGAGGTGCCTCCTCTCCTCTCCTCGCTGCTGCTGCTGCTGCCTTGGCATGGAGAGGGAAGCAGGTACCACTTCTGGGATGTACAACGGGCCCCATCCCATTTCTTCCCAGCTCCGGGGCGGTTTCACACCCCCACCTGGTGCTTTATCCCGCACAGCTCCCCCGGCTCCCACATCCCGGCTCCTGGCACCTCGCTTGTGCCCCTGGAGGTGAGGTTCGTTTCCCGTCCCATGCTCCGGGCTACAGGTGAGGTTGGGCACGTTCCTGTTCATTCCCGGGACCGGTGACACGTGCAGGGACAGGCTTAAGGTGACGTTGGGGTGAAATGCAAACAGGTGCCCGTTTCTGTGAGGAGAGAGGCCATCGAGCTGACAGTCCCTGGGGGCTCTGTGACCGGCATAAAGCGGGATATTGCCAAGGAATGGTGAGAGGAGATGAGACCAGGACTGGTTTTGTGCCGGTTGAAATCCCAAAGCCCTCGGAGCGATGCAGCTGTTGCGGGGATGGGCTCAGCACCCCGTGCCCACTGCGGGGTCCCCCGGCCGTGTCCCCCCAGGCCTGTGACCCCCGGCCACCTCCCCACCGGGGGTGGGATGTCGGAGCGGCTGGAGCCCCTTGTCAGCCTCGCTGGCAGCTCCGCATGATGGACTGCGCTCTGCTTGTTTAGGTTTTGTTTCCAGCCACGACATTCGACCAAATTATTCTCCACGAAGGGCTTTAAAGTTTCCCAAGTGCCTGTGAAAGCCTGGAAACGCTGATAGTGATCCTATTTCTCAGCTGAGTGACTGCATTCAGCCCCAGCCATATTGATATGCAAAACGTTAAGGGTCCCGGCTCTAAAGATGGTTTCTGTCTGCCCTGTGAAAGGGAACCATACTTTTTTAAAGCCCGGCCCTTTCTAAAGCCGCACAATACCATATAGACTATGCCATTTAAAGCATCTGAAGCGACCCAAAATGTATTGAAAGCTTGCTTTGCAGACTCATTAAGACTACTCAATAGGTTCTGGCAAATACCGTGCCAGGGCTGACCGCACGGATTAAGACTTTTGAAGTGTTACACAAACCCCCTGCTTAAACTAATTGCTGCCCCGCAGCTCACGAGGTCAAGTATTTGTATTCATTGCCTCCGAGAGGAGCCACTTATGGCTCTGTCCAGGTGAAGTCTGCACTTCATTAGATCAAGACAATAAAAGCAGCTTTGGTAGGAAGGGGATGAAATCTCTCGGCTCCTGCTCTGAGCCAAGCACAGGCTTAACTCCACCTCGGCGGAGTTTGGGGTCGTTTGTGGTGCTTTCAGGAGCTCCAGTGGAGCGATGTGCTTCCAAGAAAAGTGTTTTGGTGCGGGATGGTGACAGCAGTGACAGCAGTCCTGTCTCATTCGTGCTGTCGTGGAGGGTTCAGCTTGAGTAGATTCCTTGAAACTCCCAGCGCTCACTGAGCACTTCTCCACTGTGACATTTCATTTTCCAGGGTCATGGAATCCTGGAATTGTTTGGGTTGGAGGGATCTTAAAGCCCATCCTGTGCCCAGGAGCACTGAGCAGGGACACCTTCCACTATCCCAGGGTGCTCCAAGCCCCAGTGTCCAACCTGGCCTTGGACACTGCCAGGGATGGGGCAGCCACAGCTTCTCTGGGATCCCCATCCTGAGAGGAATTGCTCTGAAACTCCCACAGAAGCTCAAGGACAGGTGTCTCTGCTGGACCTTCCTGCTCAAAACCTCGGGAAATAAAGTTATAACAAGAGGATGTTGAGCTGTGATGATGTTTTCTGGGAGAGAGGGAGTTTGGGCAGCTGCTTGCTCAGGGAATGATGGCAAAACACCCTGTGCTCGTGGAGCTGGAAAAATGCCTCTGGAGCACCAGGTTAATTGAGGAAGTGCCAGAGCCAAGAGGATGATGGACATCCATCTTTGCAGCCAAGTATGAAATGAAGTTTTCATCCCCGTCTCAGTTAACCAAAGTTTCCATTTCTAGCCCCAGTTTTGTTTTGAAAATCCAGCTATCCAAAGTTTTGTGGTTCCTGTGCTCTGGGCCTCCCTACCCATTCCACTCCATAAGCCAGGAAGAGCAGGGCTGGAAGAGCTTTCCAAAATTTTTTTATTTACTCCTTTTTCTGTTATACCAGATTTAGGAAGACAGAAGGGAAAGAACAAAAATAGGGAAGGGGAAAAAAAAAAAGCTCCAAAAGCAAGAAGTTAAAACTTCCCTGCTTTTGCGTGGGTCTGGAGATGAGGAGAGCAGCAGGGCTGATTTTCAGTTCCACATTTCATCTCAAATGTTTATAACCTGTAACAGGGAAAGTCATGCTCATCCCTGAGAAGGCCCATCCATCCCCATTCCCATTCCCTGCTGCCGTGTGTGTGGCCACACCTGTCCCACACTACAGTCCCCAGGTGAGGCTCGTGCTGCTGGGCACCTGTGGGCTATAAAAGCTGGGAGGGGGCACTGGAGCCTCCCTGCAGGATCTGCCCCACCTCTGAAGGGTGCAGTGGCTGTCCCGGCTCAGGGAACAGGAGCTGGCTGGTAAGTGGGGGGTGCTGAGCATCCTTCCTGCTGTTTTGGGGGGCTGCAGAGCCAGGGTGGAGTTTGGGGATGGAGCAGTGTGGCTCTGTGCAACCATTGTGTGCAAATGCCCAATTTATGCTCTGATTGGAAACAGCGACACGTTGCTTTGCCTAATTAATTTATATCACTCGAAAGAATAAATGGATGCCTTTCTGGCAGGATTCCCCTGGCAGGAGACAAGCCCCAGGCCCTAACTGTGCACCTCTCAGTGGTGTGGGGTAGAGGGGGCACATGGGATGGGGCACTGCCAGCACTGCTCCTTCCCCAGGGAATGGGGACACATGGAGCAAGCAGGAGGAGGGGGATGGCCAGAGCCTTTGGGGCTGGCTCGTGGTGATGCCACAGCTGGTATTAGAGGAGAGAATGGAGCTGTAAGGGCTGATCCAGCCCTGTTTTTCCCAGTTTATGTGGCTGGGGAGTGGTGGTGTATTTCACTAAACCGATGCTCCCACAGCCAGCTCTGCCCCAGTGCTGCCATCCATGCTGGCAGCCATGCCTGGAAATCAACAGGGAGGGAATTTTTCCCTTTTTTTCTCCTTTTACTCTGAGTTCAAACTTCCATCTGATGGCTGATTGCTGAAGACCCCCCCCAGCAGCCGCAGCATGCTGCTGGCAGATGCCAGCGGGAAGGAAAGTGTGAGGGATGGAGGGCAGCGGGAGAGAGGCCGGGAAATTGAGAAATGCTCCTGGTGGGGATGGGAAAGGGGCCTGTGCAACAGCCAGCCTTTAATTAAGGGTCTTTAAAGAGCTTTCCCAGCTGGTTAACATTGCCTTGCCATATTGGAGTGGTTTAGAAGCAATGCTCCTCGGGAATGACTCCCTTCCTGTCAGCCCTGGGCATGTGATGGGTCCTGGTCCTTCATCCCTTTGGAAAAATGGGGCAGAGAAGAACGGGTCCATGCCCTGGTGGAGAGAACAAGGAGCCCTCCACCTTCCTAGGGAAGAAGCTCATTCTTCTGTGCTGGTTGCAACACCCAAATGTCTTTAATGCAGCCCTCTCAGCCCCTGGAGCAGTTGGAGGGGGATGTGTACCAGTGGCACCACTAGGGGCTGGAGGGGACAGTGTGTGTCACCCAGCACCCAAACACAGGATTGGGAATGCCTGATCCAGCCCTGGGGTGGGTATTGGTGACAGGAATCAGCCCCGGGCTGTGGGGAGGTCTGAGGGCAAAGCTACACCTGATGTGCAGGAGCTCCTGTGGTATCCTGGAACAGGGTGATGGGGGTGCCACGGGGCACCCAGAGCTCCTCTGGGGCTGATGGCTCTGTCCTGTTTCTCCTGCTGGAATAAACCTGTGGAAATGACCTTTGGAGTGACAGCATTTCCCTCCTGCCAGCTGGGGACAGACTTTGCTGTGCACATAAGCCTGCCCTGAGGTGTTACTGCTGAAACTTCTCGGGGACCTGTCCCACCTCTTTTAGCTTTATCTGCTCACCCAAATCTTCCCAGAGCCTTTCCTTCCTCCATCCCATTCTACAATTGCCCTGCACAAAATCCTCCTGGAGGCAAGAGCAGAGCTGCCTACAGGCTGTGAGAGTGGGATGGGGTCCTGTCCCTGTTTCACCAGGAGATTTATTGGTGCCTGAAACCTCCTGCCAGGGTCTCAGCCTCCAGCTACATTTGCAGAGGCGAAGGTGATGCAAAGCCAGCTCCAAGCATGCTGAGAGTGTTTTGCTGCCCCTTTTCTAGAAAAGCATCCCCTGACCACTGGAGCAGGGAGCACCCCTGCAGTTTGCTCTCCTGGTCCCTTCATCCAAGCTGGGGCTGAGGGATGCACAGCTGAGCATCAACCTCCTTCTCCTTCACATGTCCCGGCCTTGCCACAGCATTCCCAGCTCGAGGTTCCCCACTCTGACAGCTCCAAGGACATGGATAGTGCTGGGGCTCCCTCTGCTCCCACAGCCTGCTTTTATCTCTGGAAAAAATCCTAATAAAAGCCAAGAGGCAACTTTAATAGTGTAATATTAGAGAGGGCTGGGAGGGAAAGGCTCCTGCCTGGGGCCATGGCACAGCTGGGGTCCCAAGCATGGATCTATGCTTCCATTTAGGGATGCACGGGGAAAATGGGGGAAAAACAAATTAAATCAATGTTTTCTAGGCTTGGCTGATGTGTGCTGTGCTCAGGCAGGGGAGGACAGGGAGGGGGAGCCAAGGCTGAGCCTCCTGTTACCTTTAGGACAGGTATTGGGATAATTCTGTCTGAGGAAAGCCCAGCTGCGAAGCTGCCTATGGGAGGTGTGATCCTTGGGATCCTGGTGCAGCCTGCCCAGGGATGGGCATCCCTCAGCACGGGGCACAACCAGGCAGCAAAATCCAGGCACAGGCTGGAGTAACCGCTGGAAAACATTCCGAGTCCAGAGAGGCTTCGCAATAATTTCCACATTCCATAATTTTTCTCAAGAGGGGAAGAGAGGCAAGCCTGGAATAATTACCCACACAAGCAGCCATTGAAATGTTCTGTGCTGCGAGTACTGATCACTTACTGTACTTAACAAGACAATTTTGGCTCTCGGTGCATAAAAGCAAGCAATGATTAAAGCTCTTGTTTGCAGGATCCATGAGCCAAAGCACAAAAGTCTGTTGCTAGATCCAAGTCTGGACTTGGCAACTGGCTCCTGCGTGGGGAGTGAGCCAAGGTGGAGTGGTTGTGCTCGGTATCTGCGGGGTTTGGGGTGCTGGGGAGTGCTGCAGTGCTGGTCCCCCCACCTGCTGCTTCCAGGTGTGTGGGGGTGACTTGTGCTTCCAGCCCTGGGGCTGAGCTGGGATGTTTTGCAGGGAGTGGAAGGTGTTGCAGCTCTTTGGGGCTGGGAGAGGCTCCTTGGTGGTGGGAAGGAGCAGGTGCTGAGCTGGAAATGGAGCCAGTGGGTGTCTGCTGCTGTCTCTCTGTGGAGCAAGGGGGTATTTGGGAGGACCCTGGGAAGGCAAAAGGCCCTGGTGTGTACAGGCAGTGCTGCAAAGTGAGGGGCTTGGCTGGAGGCAGAGCCTCTGGCACCTCATGCTGCCTGGATCTGGGGATCCCAGGCTGAGGATTCCAGGTTTCCAGGGAGTTTCAGACTTCAGCTAAACTGAGGGAGCCATCGGGATATCATGATTGCCCACGGGTGAAAGTGCTGAAAGCCCCCTTTGTACTGTGCTGGGCACCACCCTGCTCAGAAATGCTTCCACGAGATGAACTGGGACCAGCAGGGCTGGAGCTCGCAGCATCACTGGGGGTGTTACTGCAGCATCTGTGGGGATCCCTGATCAGGCACATTCTCCCAGCCTGGCTTCGTGGCTGACACAGGAATTTGATGCAAGGTTATCCCCTCTGGGCAGTGATATTTTGGCAGCAAGGCCCAGAGGAGGTGGCTGTGAGTTCCAGTCAGTCCTGCAGGTACTGTGTGGTGCTGAGGTCTCCCCTGAACCCAGGCACTGGTGCCCTGCAGGGATGGGCAGCCCTGGGACACCCAGGGGAGGCTCTGCTGCAGCACAGCCCCTTCTGAGGGGCTTTATTTTACCCTGAGGGTCTTCACACTGCTGATGTCACTGGTGTGAGTGTGCCAGGATGTAATCTGGGTGTTGATGTCCCTTCATGGCTCTGCACTGGGCTGCTGGGAGAGCTGGTGGTGTGGGATGAGCTCTGCCTGGGGTGGGCAGGCAGCTCCAGCATTGCTGGTGGCAGAGGGAGCTGGGAATGGATTTGAGCCAGGCCATTGGCTTCTTGCTGGCATAAATCAGCCCTGTTTGGTTCAGCACAGCTGCGTGATTGAGATCAGGTCAAGATCTGGTTCAGATCTTCCTCCCCTGCTTGTTAAGCTCCCGTCCTTGAGGACGGTGTGGGTTCACCTCGGAGGGAAGATAAATGAGTCCCAATGTAGCAGCACTAAATCTATTCAGCCTTGTGCTGGGCTCTCTGTGCTGCAGGAAAAGAATCCAGGGAAATCCTTGGGACAGCTGAGAGACCCAGCTCAGTATGGAAGCATCACATAGAATCCCCTCTAGCCTTTCCCCTGGAAAAAAAGCAAGAATTCAGATGTTGAATAAATCCCACAGACACTACCTATGCTAATTGAGTGACAGTTTGTACAGTGCTGTAACTGTTGCCTTCTCCTCAACCATCAAACCAAATCAGGTCCTTGCAGAGAGCTTTTATTTCAAGCAGTGACCTCCTGGCTGTCCTGGAGCACTGACTGTGCTGTGGGACTCCAGCTCCTTGTGTGGCCTTGGGTGCCTCTGCTCCAGCTTGGATGCAGTCAAGCAGTTGCTTTCTGCTAAAGTCCTGGCATTAACTGGGAGCATCCCATGGTGGGCACAGGGCTGCATCCCGTGTCCCTGCAGCACTGATCATCCTGCCAGCCCAGGGCACAGCTGCCACCAGGACCCACTTGGGAACTGCACTTGGCTTTCTTGGCTTCATTTTAGATGGAAAAGAGCATTTCTGGAGCAGATCTGGCTGCCCTGTGCAGCGCTGGCAGCCCTGGATGGGCCCTGGCAGATGGGCAGCCTTCATCCATGTCCCTGCTCTCTTGGATGAGTTGTGCTTGTTGGAATTATTTACTGCACTGGTCGATAAACGCTCTGGGCAGCGGGCTGTATTTCATGAACACCACACTCTACATGTGCCTGTTGTTATATTTCAAGAGCATAAATAACAGTGGGGCAGCAGCAGAAATTAAAACCAAACACACAGAACGATTTACACCCAGAATTTTTCAACATATGAAGGAAGGAAAAAACACCCTTGGGCTGCACCCTTCACTTAAACCTTGCTCCTGCTTTTCCTGGGGTGCCGCTGTCTCTGGCTTTGCTCCTGCCTCCAGCTGAGGGGATATTGGCTGTTTCCCACCAGCACAGGGAAGCCACCTGCTTTCCCCATATCCTCTCGTGTGTGGGGACACAGTCCCAGGCTGGCTGGTGCCACGTGCCATTCAAGAGCCCCCCCGGCACGTCCCGCCTGCCATCGGCGCTGCCACCCTGGCGTTTGTTTTCCTAGCGAGGGAAGCATCCAGCAGCATGTGCTGCAGTCTCCAAGTTGTTTGTTTTCCTTTAAAATGCAATATAGATCTAATTAGATGAAAACAAACTCTCCTGAAGAGCGAGGTTGTTCAGAGCAGGCAGCCAGGGCTCCATTCCCTGCCCTCTGGTAGCGTTTAAGCGTTTCCCCCACATCGGTGACGCAGCCGTTCCTCATAAATCAGCGGAGGTAGGAGCACATTTGCTCCCCTGGCTTTGAAGAGGCGTCAGATCTCTGAACAGAGGCTTCTTGCTGGGTGATCCTCTGGGGCTGGTTCTCATTTCCTTGTAGGAGGTGGGTCTGGAGCCCATTTTGTGCATTTGGGAAGGCTGCCGGGGGGGAAGGGGGTGGAAAATGAATGACTTTGCTTCGTTGACAAAAAAAAAAAAAAAAAGCCTTGACACCACAAGCACTGTGCCCCATTAACATCCCACCGACACAATTATTTACCAGGAAGACGCAGATATTGATTTGGCAGGAACTGCACGTGCCATGGTGGGGCTGAGGCTGAATGGCTCCATAAACTGAAGGTGGGCTCCCTGCTAACCTGGGATTGAGTCTGGTCCTGCCTGGGCTAAGATCACATCACTTGAGGTACTGCTGTGGCTTCCACCCCTCTGGTGTCACTGCTGGCTTTGCCACATGCCCAGAGCCACCAGGTGATGGCACTGAGGGCTGCTGCTGTTGGTCCTTGGGAAGAGCCTCTGGGCAGTCAGCCTCTGGGGGAACCACCTCCCAGGTGGATGGGGATGAATGGTGGTACTGGGAAGGGAAGCTCCTGTGGCCAAGGGATTGCATCTTGTGCATTTTAATGGACAAAAAACTGCCAAGGTGAGGCATCGAGTTTCCTGTTCCGTTCTGCCCAGTTTTTATGCCTTGAAGAGAAGGTGTTAATGCACACCAGTGGCACGTGGCTGTCCCAACCATGCTCACACCCCTCCTAGATCTCTCCTGTGCCTGCATTATCTGGGAAAGGCTTAGAGATGCATCCCTGCCCAAGCTTCAGCTCTGTGTGAGGGCCAGGTTGCTTGAAAATGAGGCATTTCCATCACCTCTGTGGCATCTTCTGGATGTGCCTGGGCTCTGAAGAGCTGGGCACTAAGGTTGGACACCCTTTGGATATGCCCTGGGAGAAATTTCCAGCTGGGAATGACTTGGGTGCTGCCCTGGAGGAGCATCGCTGGCTGCAGCCAGAACCACTGCGGTCATCCAGACAGCAAGAAACTCCCTGGAAGAATTTTAAGGAATTCATCTGGCAGGTTTTGAAAGGTAATTGTAACACGAAGGTGGAGCTGGAACACTTCTGCTGCGCTGGGCCGTTTGCAGCGAGGAGCTGGCAGCGGGAGAGCTGCTGAGTGAGGAGCCGGCGCTGCCATATGGAGCTCTGCTCTGGCTGCTCGCTCACGAAAAGCTCAGCCGGGGCCAGGGCTTGGCAGCCTCGCAGCACAGAGCCCCTGTGTGTGAATAAATGTTACTCCTCGGCGTTACTCGGTGCTACAGTATCCGGCTGCAGGCAGAAAGAGCCGCGATTTGGCCTCGCATCAGCTGAGCACTCGCACATGAGCTCAAGGAGCGGCACACGAGTGACTCCCCGGCAGAAATCTTGCGCTTAAACACGCTCTCTGCTGGGTCTGAGCTTTTGTCTGACCTGACTTTTGTGCCTTGGATCGCCCTGGGCTTTCCCAGTGGAGGCAGCCTCCTGTGCTCCATCAAGCCTGGGTGAGGCAGGAGGTTTGTGGACGGGAATTTGGGATTTGCTGAGGAAAGTGGCAAAGGGGAGGCTGAAACTGGCTGGCAGGGTCTTATTTCTGTGTCTTATTTCTGGTGATAAGAGCAGGGAAGGAGGAGGAAGAAACTCAATGGAATTGGAATATTGGGCATTTCAGAATGATAAAGTAAAAAAAAGCCCAACCAAAACTGATTTTAAGCAGAAATAGTCTGTGGGAGTTTGCAGTCTCAAGGTCCTCCAGAATCTGAGTGCAAGAGATGAGGGAGGCATGAGGTGCAGGAATGAAGTCATTCCACTGCTGTTAGATGGGAGATGCATTGAAAGGGAATCAGACTTGAAGTCTGGAAGTCCCAAACCCATCCCCTGCATCCCAGCTCAGTTCCCTGTTGCCTCTTTGAAACCATGGGTTTGTGGCTGCCCAACCCTGGAAGTGTCCCAGGACAGGCTGGACAGGACTTGGAGCAACCTGGGATAGTGGAAGGTGTCCCTGCCCATGGCAGGGGTGGGACTGGATGAGCTTTAAGATCCCCTCCAACCTGAACCATTCCATATTTATCCATGAGATCCTGGGCTGGAGGGGTTTTCACCTGCAAGGTGACAGCTGCTCCTGCCCTGATCCTTAATCAAACTCAAGCTGCATGGAGCTCCATCGGGGACACATTTGGCCTCCAAACTCCTTACACGAGTGCCAATTCTCCCTTTGCTTTCATAAACAGGGAATTAAGTGCATCAGGGAGCACCACGACTCGAGACACCATACGGTCGCTCCAGAAAGGAAACACTAATGGAGAGCAAGACAAGAGCAAACCCAACAGAACAGAAGAAACCCTTGTTAGATGCAAAGCACGGGGCCAAGCCAGTGGGTCTGGAGGTAGTTAGAGCTGTACAGCACGCAGAAGTCTGTAATATTTTATTCCAGGGATATATATTTCCAGGACAAGTTGTTAGATTGACCTCTAGTGTTCGTTTTCTTAAAGGGAGAATTTCGTGATCCAGTCCTGTTTTGATCAAGTCTCGTACCTTTGCACTTTGAACAGGCTTTGAGGGGAGGTTTTGTTTTACTAATGGATAAACCCTCCAAATGTCAGTGTGGGTCTGCAGGACTTTTCTAACAAGCTGCCTGACAGGCAGCCAGGAGGGCTGTGGAAATGTTGACACACGATTCCCTCAGAAGAGTTGGATGCAGTCCTGGCTCTCGGAGGCAGTGGGAGCCTTGCCACCGCCAGGCCGGGGCCAAACGCTCGGCCAGGAGACCAAAGGTGGATTTGTGCTGGAAAGTTTAGCTTGGATGGGCCCTTTGGATTTTTCTGGTGCTCCCTTCACTGAATTCTGTGGTGAGGGAAAAATTCGATTTACTCTAAGATCCCAGTTTTCTTTTACAGCCACCCCCATATGTCTTTGGGAATTATATCCCAAGTTTTCCTCCTTATGAACTGCACCTACAGGGATCAAGCTTTAAACTTGGTTGGAAACTGGAGGTTGGAAGGGTTTTTCCCAGTATTGTCACTGGGAGATGCTCATCCCATGTCCCCTAATTGGTACTGCTCAGTATCGTGTGTCTCAAACTGAAATCCAGATATAATCTGGGTTTGGTTTCATGGATTTGAATGGCTGGAAGTGTCTGAATAGCAGCCAACAATGCTAAATATCTTCTTTTCTTCCCCGCCTCAACGCATTCTTCCTCTGTGTCAGGGAGCTGTCACTAAAACTATTTTTAATTGTTGTACGTTTTAATTCATGATGTTTTGTTGGAAAATATTCATCACTTGTTTGCTCAGAGAGGGAGGAGGAAATCCTGGTCTTGGAGAAAGTGATGAAAATCCAAGTCATTTCACTGAGCTCACATTATTTTGGAATTATGTGCAGGAAAAGTTATTCTCTATAGCCTGAAGTCTCTAAAAAGAAGCATTTTGAATTTCTGTAGTCTTAGGCAACTTAAACAGCAGACTGAGAGCTTTAAATCTTGGTCAATCAAAGCCTGAGCTTCAAAAAAAGTGAGAAAATTGAAGAAAAAAGCCTTGTGTCACTGTTTTCAAGCAGTGAATTCCTACACGGGCATCATATTCGGCCTTTTTGGTACAAAAAATTATAGGGAATGGTTAGTTCTGGGATAAGTTTCTTTGCTAATTATTCACTGAAAAAAACCTAGCTACTTAGTGATGATCCAGAAGAGCTTATATTTCAGCTGTGGTGTTTCTGTTGTGCTGTAACTCTGCCCTGGCACCTGAGGGGAGCTGATTTTGGTGGAGGGGTTGGTGCCGATGGCTCCGTGTCCCTCTCCGGGTTGTGTGGCATCCGTTGCGTGACGTTCCCGCTCCACCACTGCTGCAGAAGGGATTCATTAGTGATGGGATCACGAGGAATTGAGCCTGCTGATGAACAGGCACCCAGACACTGCCTCGAAGGGAGAGGAGCGATGCCGTGCCAGGCTCCAGCCCTGCAGATGCCATTCTCTCCCTGCCCGTGGGAAGAGCAGCTACATGGCGCACAGAGATTTACACCTTAAAAAAAGCCTTTCTTTTGGTCTTTGCCAGCAATGGAGCTTTTCTTGTGCAGAGAGAGCTGTTGGCATCCCAAGCAGAGCCTTTGGCATGTGGTCCTGTTTGCTCACACCCATGTTGTGGTCTAAGCTCCCTGCAGGCTCGTGCTGCTGCCACGTGCATGCACCAGCCTCAGGTCTTGGCATCTGCCCTGGCCCAGAGAAGGCAGAATTAGCCCAGGTTAGGTGGGAACCAGCCATGGGTCATGTTAATTTTACAGCAAAGCTCTGGATTGTTGTTTTTCCATGCTGCAGGTGGTCGTGGTGCTGCTTGGAGCGAGCAAATCCCACTGAAACAGCACTGGGATGGTTCCAGTGCTGGGAACCAGGATGGGGGAGAACCAGGGTGGAGTGAGAGCTGAACAAAGGCTTGCTGAGGTGATGGGGAGAAATTTAAATTAAATATCCCTGAACACACTGAGAACCTGTTGGCTGCACCAGCACCTGCACTGCTGCTGCTGGAGATGTCCATCGTTGCTCCATCAGCGCTCCCGAGACTCCGCCAGTTCAGGTATCAGCCAAAACCACTGAACACTGAGTACCTTTAATAATTTGCTGCTTTTAATGCATTCAGTCAAGCCAATTACATAAAATTACACGTCTGCCCTCTCCATTTTACCAGTTCTTTGGGTCCTAAAGATGTATAAATATTCAATTAGCCCTCTCAGTAAACGCTGCGGACAGCAGAAAATGCACAGAGCAAATATTTTTATATTGCTCTGGTTTTGGAAATGATTTCTAAAATGTCCCTGCTAGTGCTGGACTTTCTTCCCCTGAATGCAAAGTGTACTGATGGTCACGTAACAAATTGCTAAAGTGAATTACGAAATGGCATTTGCACTCCTTGACCATGCCAATGAGCGTAATTTAAATAAATCTATTCATGAAGGCCTAATTAGCAGGGACTGGGCAATTTGCAGCAGTGTATGGGAAGGCTCTGCCAATCACAGGTTGAATCGGCAGAGTGCTAAGTGCCGCTGAAGTGTTGGAGAGTTAAAATCACTTGGAGCTTTCAGGGATCAAGCACTAGATCAGAAAAACACTGAATTAACACTGTTGCTCTCCCACGGGGTCTGGTCCTGGAGACAGCAGCAGGTTCTGTGTGGCACATGGACCTTAGGAAACTGCTTCTGGCCTTTCTCTCGCCTCTGTTTTCCCAGTTGTCAATGGGAGATAACGATGCTGATTTCTTTTTGAGACCACTTTGAGGTCAGCCGAGGAGGAAAGCTTGAGTAAAGCAGGATACAAGTTGAGTAACATTTGTTTTTGCAGATGCTCTCCAGTGTTTGTATTAAAAATTCCTAACTGGGAGAATCAGCTGGCGTTGTAAATCAGTGGGATAAAGGTAGGTTAGACATTTGTTTGTTATAAGCACCAAAAACCTGTTATTTATTTGCGGTAACCACAGGAGTCCGAGTCCCCGACTGTCCCCTGAGGTGTCATGTGTTGTATGAGTGGCAGAATTCTCAGTGTCACCTGAGACAGGCACGTCCATCAAATGAGTCCTTGGCTCAGTATCTGCAAGTCAGAAATTCAGCATCTAATCAGACATCTCAGAGGGAAAGAACCCCGGTCTCACTTTGTCCCCTGCCTTTGTGCATCCTGTCACGAAGGCCCCGATAATGTCTTCCCAGCAGGAGCTATCCTGGGAAAGTAAAAAGTAGGTTTTTTTCCCCCAAATGTACATTGAAAATAGGAGTGGAAGCAGACCACAAAGCAAACCCACCCGGTGATTACGGGGAGCTGAGGAGAGGCACAACAGCACCCTTGTTCTGGTGGCTTTGAAATGGAACAAAGGCCTGGAGGGGACACGGCAGCGTCAGGTTTCACCTGCCCTTTGTGCCTGTGGGAGAAAAGCAGCTCCACCTGGACAAAACCCACTGGAAGTGGTGACCTGCCCACGCTGGGCAGCAGCACAAGATCCCGGTCGCTTCTGCAAGGCTCCACTGCAGCAGGTGCTTGTGTCCCACCAAAACCTTACTGAGATACAGGGCCAGCTCAATTCCTCCAAGACCCCGAGCTGTGACCCTGATTTGTCACCTTCAGCAGCAGTGGACACCCCACAGGTCTCATTTCAGGGATTTTGTTTCTCCTGTTTTGCATTGCAGTCATGGCTGTAAGAATGAGACTTGTACCTTCGCCAGCATTTCCCAGCCAGTGTCCAAGTTCTCCTTCCCACTTGATTAGGATCCCATCACCAGCCTCATTATCTTCTGCTTGTTCATTAGCTTGAGATAATGAAAACAACAGAACTGGCAGAAAAGAATGCCATATTCTGTTAAGTGGAGATTCAAACCTATGAAACAAAGTTAGATTCATGGATCATACTGTATAAAAGGTGACCTAAAAAAAAAAAACCCCACCCAGGCTGTCAGTTCCCTGGCATCCTGTTTGTCATCAGCACGGGATAATTATCATGGACTTTTGTGACACAATAAATATGAGAGCACAGGTGGTATCCATTTTCAGCTGTTTAATTGAAGAAATGAAAGATCCTGTAATACAGAGTCAACACAGAGAATTTGTCAGGCTACGCTAAAAACGTCCAATAGCCACGACCTTGGGGTTATAAAATTACTCATCAGGAGTAAAGTTTTTTATGATGCAGAAGTGAAGGGTATTGATTTTATAAAATATAATTTTATATTCAATATAAATGGAGAAAATGGCTCAAGACAGCCTTCTGCAGAGCCTGAAAATATTGGAGTATTGGGTGCAAATCAATACAAATAATATCTTAAACCAGAAATTTTGATTAATTTACAAAATACAGGCTGCGACTTCTTTTCCCATATAGCTAACATTAAAAAAAGGAAGTAGGGAATGGTTTCTCCAGAGATTTCTGAAATTTGCCTTGTCTTGCTGGTGTGCTGTGCATTTATACTTGTAGAATGAACCTGACTTTAAATTCCTGGCCTGGTAAGTCATGGAATCCCAGGGTGGTTTGGCTTGGGAGGGACCTTAAATCTCATCCAGTTCCAACCCCAACACCTTCCACTACCCCAGGGTGCTCCAAGCCCCGTCCAGCCTGGCCTTGGACACTCCCAGGGATCCAGGGGCAACCACAGCTTCTCTGGGCACCCTGTGCCAGGGCCTCCCCACCCTCACAGGGAGGAATTCCTTCCCGATATCCCATCTGACCCTGTTGTTACCTCTTCAAGCCCAGGGGCTCCAGGGCTGCTGGAGATCTCACTGAATGTGTTGGGATGGGACAGCGTCTCCCCTCAGCCCTGAGGGAGGAGCGGGCACGGAGCCCTTTTCCCGCCATTGCGCCGGCGCCATTTTGTCTCCTTCACGTCCGGAGGGTCTGTGAGGGGCTTGAGGGGCACCTGAGGGGCTGAAGAGTCCAGGAGGAGGTTGAAGGGTGTGTGAGGGGGTACCTGAGGGGAATAGCGGGTGTGTGAGGAGGGTTGAGGGGTCCATGATGGGCTGAGGGGTGGTTGAAGAGCACCTGAGGAGGTTGAGGGGTTCCTGAGGGAGGTGAGGGGTCCCTGAGTGGAGCAGCTCTGCTCCAGCTGTCAGAACCCGGAGCATTTAAAATCCTAAACCACCATTTTAATCTTCCTCCGATACAGGTGTTCCCAGTGCTGGTTCCTTTGAGGCAACCCAGCTGGTGTGAGGTACAGCAGTTAACAATATTTAACTTCTTCTGAGGTGAGAATACTACTCTGCCTTGGAGGGGTGCTGAGGTGACTTTCCTACAGAGGGAAACATAAATTCTTCCATCTAATGGGATGGGAACAGGTTTGAGACTCCATTGTTCAGTGGTTTCTGTAAGGCAAACCTGGGCTGTCTCTCTGTGACACTGAAATGCTCTTTTGGAGAAATCATTTGGTTCTCAGATAACTGCTTATTTTTCTTTAAAATGTAGGCTTATTTGTTCTCTAGTTCAACAGACTTTTATCCTAATGCCTGATGAAATGGTTAACAATTCTCACACGAGGTTCCAGGTATAAAGACTGTGAAAGCCATTCAGGATTTTGTTATAAAGATTGAACAGGCATCCTCTGAAAAATGTCAGCAGTTGTCTCCTATTAAAGGTTATTAAGATTTGGACAATGCAGAGGTTCCTTTTACAACAAAAAATAGAATCTGACAACTTTTTGTTAAGTATCTAAATGTCTCTGAGGTACCCATGAAATAAGGAGAGGCATTCAGAGTGTCTAACAAAGCACCCATGGCTTCACTTTGGCATCTCTAGAGAGGACCTGGGTGCTCTCAGGGCTGGGCAGTAAATGCCATGTTGGCAGCCTGAAAAGAACGAATTTGTCACAAATTTTACTTAAACAAATTCAGAACTTTTCTATTTTGAGGAAGGAATAAACTCACATTTTAAAGTAGTTTAATATTAAGTCAAAAACCTCAATTAAAGGTGCTTTGCAACCCCACACTTTTCTTTCCTCATCTATAAATTGCCTTTTATATATGAGCTGCCTCATTAAATTCAGTTTGACTTCCCAGAGAGAAGGAGGGTAAATATTTTTCAGAGCCTGGTGCTAATGGAGTCATTTAATGATGAATAATAAATAAAAATTACAGGCCTTTATTTGAGAAGCTTAGGTAGAGCCGTCACAGTAAAATTCATAACTTCCATCACAAATCCAAACAATAAAGAATTGTCTACTTCAGATGGCTTGAAATGCCTCTTATTGAAAACAGATGCTATTAGGTCAAAACATTTATGTTAAAAACCAACTTGTTATTCTCAGTGTGAATGGTCTTAAGTGATTTGTTTGGATTTTTACAAAATCTAAGTCAGTTTCCTCAAGTTTCAGATAAAGAATGGCTCATTCTCGTTCAGCACGGGACTTTGTTGCACTTTCAGATCTGCATCCAAACCTTGCTCGTCCTGTAAGTCTCACAGCCCTGGTCCTTTTGTTCCTAGATGAAATTGTATCTGACTGTCTTATATTACTGCAAAATTATGTAATTGATGTGTATTTAGGTACTAATAGCATTAGTGCAATTGTCGGGTAGAAAGGACCTTCCCTTCTTTGTGTGCAAAGCAGCAAAATGAAAATTGATGCTGTCGTTGTCCACAGCCTGTGGGTACCACAACCACAGATATTGACCGGACAATTCAATGTATCAGAGGCTTCTTTGTAGCTCTTTAAATGGATGCTGAATTAGTGAAGACATTATTAAAGACATTACAGAGTCAGCATTATGCAGCCACAATACATCTGTGACCTCAGCAGTCTCTCACGGCACGCTATGAACGCAGGGCCTGATCCTGGAGTGCTCCGTGCCTCTGAGCCAATGACACAGCCCTGGTTACTCACACACAGCTCTTGCTGAAGGGTGTTTGAACTGGGTAAAAATCTCACAGTTCCATGGCAGGGTTGTTTCTGTTTCTTTGGGATAAAAAAGCAGGTTTTCGTAGAATCACAGAATGGTTTGCGTTGGAAGGGAGATTGAAGTCCATCCAATGCCACCCCCTGCCATGGGCAGGGACACCTTCCACTGTCCCAAGCTGCTCCAAGCCCTGTCCAACCTGGCCTTGGACACTTCCAGGGATCCAGGGGCAGCCACAGCTTCTCTGGGCACCCTGTGCCAGGGCCTCCCCACCCTCACAGGGAAGAATTCCTTCCCAATATCCCATCTAACCCCGCTCTCTTTGTGTGAAGCCATTCTCCCTCGTCCTGTCACTCCATCCCTTGAGTCTCTCTCCATGTTTCTTGTCAGCTCCTTCAGCCACTGGAAGCCCACAATTAGGTCACCCCGAAGCTTCTCTTTTCCAGGACGAGCAATCCCAATTCTTTCAGCCATTCCAATCATTTTGGTGCCTCCTCTGGAGTCACCCCAACAGCTCTATGTCCTTCCTGTGCTGGGACCCCACAGGGCTGGAGGCAGCTCTGCAGGTGGGGTCTCACCTGAGCGGAGAGGCAGAACCCCCCCTCCCCTGCCCCAGGAAAGTCATGATGTTCCTGAAAAGAGTGAAAACATGGCGTTTTCCCATTCCCACAGCTTTTTATTTGGGATGGCACAATTTTTTTTTTTCTCATTTACTTAAAAAAATTGAAAGAGGAATCACAGAAAAGGGATGATCTAAGAGAAGTTTTCTATCCCCTCACAGCCATATTCATCCAAACTGATCTTCAGCAATGCTAATTTAACCTGTCATTCACAGTTCCTCCCAAATAATGATCCACTAACCCAGTTAAAAGCTTTTATTTGACAAATAAAGCTAATCTCGAGTATTGCAGTTAGCAACACATGTTAATGAAAGTGTTTTTATAAAATAGTAATTCATGATAGAATGATCAGTGTGTGTTGTGTTAGGACGTTAAAACAGCTGAACACACAATCTGAAGTATCAAAATGTCACAGTTTATTAGTTTGCTGTTTGTTTTAAAAAGTGAGAGAGATTCAAGTGTAAACACTTGCAGTGTGTTCATGAGTTGGTTGAGCAGCCTTAAGCAGTGCTCTGCCAAAACAGGCAGCATGGGGGGGGGGGCTGCGTTCCCCTCCTCTTTTGGGGAAATTAGTGCTTGGGCAGTTGCACAATGAGCTGATCAAGGAAATAATCTCTGGAAGTTTTTCTCCGTTCTTTAGTCCAAAACAGTTTCCAGCCAGATCTCTTTCTTCTGCCAGCTCCCTGTGCAGGCTTGATGTTGGAGACACAGAGGTGAACACATTTTCAGCAGGGCCAGGGCAGATTTCTTTGGGAAATTGGATATTTACATCAGCCTAATTTCTGTGGGCACTCATCCTAAATGTCAGTTCTTTTGACTGGTGCTGAGATACAGGGAATGTTGCGCTCTGATTTAATAGATTTTTTTTTTTTTTTTTAATTAAGAAACAAAACCCAAAATAGAAAAACAAAATCCTAATCAGAATCACCACATACAGTGGACATAAAGTATTCGGTTAGTCTGGAAGGGGGATATTACCCTGCGGTACTCAAGTGCACTCTTACTGAGTATTTCCATCCCTGCAGGCTAAGGCAGTTCCCGTGCTCCCTCTAGTGATTCCAAGGAAACTGGGAACGGGAGAGCTGATTTTTGAGCACGTGTCAATGCTGTTGCAGTGAAGTCAGGCAGGTCACGCTGCTTCGTGAATAGGTACAAAGTTAATCCTGGGTGGGTTACTGAACTGTAACCCTGCCCTTCCTAGCTGGCTCTGGAATTCTGCTGGAATGAGACAGTCAGTATTGTGAGAAGGGGTTGTGGGAAGGAGCTGTGGCTGCCCCGTTCCTGAAAGTGTCCAAGGCCAGGCAGGAGCAGCCTGGGATGGTGGAAGGTGTCCCTGCCCATGGCAGGGGGTGGCACTGGATGGGCTTTAAGGCCTCTTCCAACCTAAACCATTCCAGGATTCTATGAAGTGGAAGTGATGTGGGATGCTTCATGTTTTGAAGGACCCTGGCAGTATTGCACTGTCAGTCTCTCCTTGCAGTCCTTGTCCCGCTCTGACTTTCCTTGCTTACTTCTTAAATCCCAAACTAACACTGCAAAACTCTTCTCTCACTCTTTTTTAGGACTACCTAAAAAACAACAACTACCCACCACACAGTTGTTGTATTATATTGTAGATAGATAGATAGATAATATATCTATATCTACATGTGTGTGTTTGCTCCCAGTAGTTGT
The DNA here is from genome assembly GCA_013399195.1 of Dicrurus megarhynchus. Classification (NCBI taxonomy): domain Eukaryota; kingdom Metazoa; phylum Chordata; class Aves; order Passeriformes; family Dicruridae; genus Dicrurus; species Dicrurus megarhynchus. The sequence goes on along the minus strand of VXAD01002239.1, from coordinate 813,191 downwards.
GTTTGACAATTGAGAACAGGATGTTTTTCCATAATAAATACAGGTTTAGCAAAGCAGAATAAGATTGATTTTGGTCTGAATCAACAGAAAAGTTCCTTGCCTCAGCTCCCTTGGAGTCAGTTGAAAGACAGCAAGAGAGAGGCACCTGTAGAAATTTAGGTTGCTTGGATGAGGCCAGGATAACCTCCTGTGGGTGCACATGTACGGCTCATGGTGCTGACAGCCAGGAAAACCTTGGACATTTAACTGTAAAATAAATCCTGCCCAGACTTTTCATGGAGCATTTGAGGAGATCTGAGACCTATGCATAGAGCATGAAACAACAACATTGCTGCCTACCTGAGGAGAGATTGCTGTAGAACAGCCAAAATTGTGAAGGTTTGGGGCAAACTTTTGTCCTCTCATTTTCTTCACAAACAGAAACAGATGTATTTATTTTAATATTTTTATTAGTCACAATTTTTTTCCTAAAGTAAACTTGTGTGTTTATGTTTTACTCTTTAGCTCATACAGTACTGTGGAATAAATAGATTAAAATGATTACCAGTCAGAAATATGTTTATTATCATCATCAGAGTATAATTCCATGAAATCTAATTCATCATCTACATCTGGGTTTAATACTTGTACTCTATAATCTTTTTATTTTTCAGAATGTAATCGGGGTGGTTATTGGGAAAACAGATGTCAGAAGCTTTCCAGACCGAAAAAGTACAGTCCCTTTAAACTCTTTTTACTTGATTTGCTTCTACGGTGTAATTTGGCAGACATGACTGAAATAAATATTTAAATGATAAACAGATTTCTCAGTGTAAAATGGATAGAATAAAAATGCAGCAAAAAAAAAAACGGTGTGTGTTTGAGAACTAAGATGAAAGAGCAGCATTGGTCTGGCTAAACCATATCAATTAGAAATTGGAAAAACACTGTCATGGAAGGGCTTCACGCTCTGAAGATGGAACCAATATGAACCCACTCTTCCATAAATACTGCTGGAACGGATCTGGTGCCTTCATATTCGTTCTCTCTTAAAACAGGAATGTTGAGGACATGTCTTGAGGAGTGACACAAGTAATTTCCGGCCTGAGTAGAAACAGCTTCCTCTGCAAAAAAATGGGAATTATATGTTGTTAATACAGCATTAATTGCAAATTGAAATAACGAATCTACAGTCAGGGTTGGTACAGACACTGTCAGGAAGCACCTCCAGTCCTGGAGAGCCATTCCAGCTCCGGGAGAAGCTTGAAGTTAAGTGCAGGGTGGACAGGTACAAGTACAGCAGGAATTGCAAGCCCATTCCTGAACACCATCGTGTTCCTGCACCACCTGCTGGCCTCTAGTGGGAAAAAATTCACGCCAAAATCCAGGGAAACCTCAAAATGGTAGTTTTTATACACATATTCTAGTTAGAAATCAAGCTGTGCTGAGGAATTGCTGCATGTTGTTTATTTTTGCAGACATTGGCACTGAAAGATACACCTTCAATTTTACCATTCGTGATTCCCCAACTCATTTCATAAATGTCCAGTCCTGGGGCAGAGAAGAGTACATCAGATCCCTCTCAGAAAGCTTCAGAGTTGGTGATTGTGGTAAGTTGGACTTTATTCTTGACGCATTTCTGTTTGCATGTAAATCAGTGCTGTGCCGGTGGCTTTGCTGTGTTTTGCTCTGAGGACTCAGCAAACAGCCTAATTGGAAACAAATTGTTCAGTTCTGCTCAGTATAAAGAGGAAAGGAACAAGATTCCAAGGATTTAAACTCAAGCCCAGTAAATATGTCAACAAAAAGACCAGGCAGAAACACACTGAGTGCAGCAGCTCCGAACTGGCCTGCAGTTAATCAGTGTAAAATCTTACATTATATTGGGGTCTTATAAATGATGAAAAATAAGCTGTAAAGCCATTTGGTGTTTGTCTTCCCTCAGTTATAGCCATGACTATGATTGCTCATAAAACCACAACAAAAATCCTGTATTTATTTATAGGATGTGCTTTTATCTTTTTAAGTTAATAGAAAGATTTCGCTCCCTGTGGTTGTTTGGGTAAAACTTGTGAGCACGCAGAGCATACACACAAGAATATCTGTAATTGTATCTAGAATCAATTTCTAACACTACTTCTCAATGTTTTATTTCAGTTACAATTGAAAATCCTTTAATTCAATCAAAGGAAGCAGAAAGAGAAGAAAAATTCAGCCCTGTAACTCCTAGGTAAATTTAAAGCATAGAGTGGTAGTTCTCTCTAGAAAGATTAAAGTTAAGACTTGCTCTAATTTCCAGCAACATGAAATTGGTAGAAATATTTGGAGTTTTCTTCTCATGTAGCTGTACCTTCCTCCTTGTGCTCAACAATGTTTGGTCAAATCCCAAAGGAGAATATATTTCCTAAATAGATGCTCACAGAGCAATAATGTTCTTTGTTACTAAACAGAGTAAATTTCATTCTGTGATTAAAACCTACTAGAATTTTTTTGTACCTTTAGGAAAAACTAGAATGGAATAAGGTTTTTCCTATGAATTGAATTAACATTTCACACTGTTGATACATCAGTGAGTGCAGTGCTGATCCATGTGATTGGTTCTGTTCTAGTTGCTACAAATTATTGCTCAGTGAAAATCATTCTGTGGTGAAAACATCTTCCTGCTACGACACAGACACCAGACTCCTGTCTCTGCTGCACCTGCCTGTCAAGGACCCTCAGGATTATTATTCCCTGGGGGACATCGTGGCAAATGGACAAAGCCTCCATGGGAGAGTCCTCAACGTGCTGGCAGCTGTAATGTCAGTGAGTGAGGAGCAGTTCTCTGCTCTGCCATGAGTAACTTGATTGTAAAGATTGTGTAAATATGGATTTTGGGCCTCACAGTGGCCAGGGCTCAGTTTGTTCAGGTTGGCAGCTGAGTGACAATACCCATACACATCTTTTGATGAGATTTTTATCAACAAAATGAAGGGAAAAATTAAATGATTAGTAGTCTAGACAGCTTCCCCTCCCACTTTTCCAACCTTTCTGTTTTCTAGGTTATGAGTTTTATTCTCCTAAACACTGAGTAGAGGACGAGTGACCGCTTCTCTTTCTTCTTACAGGTCGGGGAGCCAAAGTATTTTATGACTTCAGACAAAAGAAAAGGCCAGAGGTGTGAAGTAAAGCTGTACGATGAAACAGAGAGGTCTTTCCCAATAGTATGGTAAAGTGTTCTTTAATTCTCTAAAAGACACAAATTCATGCAAGCACAGGTAAAGAAGTCAGCTATAACACACACTAATTTACTATAAGCCTGTCTTTTAATTTAAATATATTGTTATTTAGGAGGCAACTGAGATGAGGCAGCAATGGTACACTGAAAAGAGATTTAAAAAGGAGATTCATTAGAGTGGCCTTATATATCTTGTGTAGTTTTATGGTTTGCTGACAGCCTGCTGGCTCATGGATGGCAAAATGAAGCTTCGTTCTAAATAATTCCTTTTTTTAAAATGCAGACATTTGAGCTAATTCAGGAAATGGCATTTAAAAGCAGCTGCAAAGGCTGTTGTTTTTCTTCCACAAACAGGAGGGCAGGAAACAGAAGAGCATGATCCATTTTTAAGGCCAAGCAGAACTGCAAGTGGAGTGGAAATAGGTTGAAATAGTTTTGAAATAATTTTTAAATATCTAAAATGATGCAGAAACATTTTGATGTGACTTTGGCTGTATTTTCAAACTGTCCTGTTTACAAACATGACTCCACCTACCCCATCCCTGCTTGTAAACAGTGCCTTGTTTACAGAGGAACCCTTGCATTTTGCTCAGAGTTTGTTAGTTCAATAAACCCGTGGCTTTTCCATGTGCAGGGGCGTGTGGGTGTGTGGGTATTCCCTTGCCCTGTGGTGGTTGAAAAATGACTTCAGTGACCTTTGTTCCCTCAAGGGAAGTAGGCAGCCAGCCCTGCACTGTGAGCTAGGAACTGTGTTATCATCAGGGATGTTTATCATGGGATGTTTAACACAATTTATACTCACAAACCCAAACCAAGCATCTCTGGTGTGAACTCTTCCAGCCCAGGGTTATTCTGGAGCAGCTCCCCCAACAGTTCTCTTTCAGTGCTGGGACTTGGGCATTGCCAAGGTATTTCAGGGCCCAGCAGTGAAGAGGTGGCTGAGCAATATTAGATGAAAAGGAAATATCTTAAATCTTTTTCCAAGGATTAAGGAGAAAACCCACCAGAACAAATCCATGTTTTGGCTGTGTTCTTGCCAGCCAAATTTAGGAGGAGCTGAATGAGATTTTATCAAGAGACCATGAAATTACCATTTTTGAGGGATACTTCTGACCTCACTCCAGTCTCATCATCCCCAGTCACAAAGATCCCAGTGTTGGGAAGTGGCTGAACATCTGGCCTAGGGAAATGAGCAATCAGCCTGACCCTGCACGGCCCAGCTCACAAACAGCTCCTTTAACTGGGGTTTGCTTTAGCTAGAAATGACTTTGATAAGAGCTGAAATACAGCATTTTCCCAGGTATATTCTGCATTGAAACCCATCTTTATTTTATCCTGTTTGGCATGGGATAAAATAGGCACATGGAATTTCAATGCCATGCATGCCACAAAGAAGTCATGTCCCCTTTGGCCAGTTTGATTACAACAACTTCATTTAGTAGTTCAGTACTAAACAGTTTGAGTGCTGCTTGAAAAATGTTATGATACACCCACTTCTGTTTCATTTAGCTGGGATAATGAATCCATCCAGCTGGCACAGAGTTGGATCCCCCAAGAAACAGGTAAAACAGTCTGGTTTATGTTTTTACTGTAGCTCTTAATGTGACATGTATTCTACAGTAACATGGGGGTGTTTTTGTGCACAGTTATATTCGCGTCAGATGTGAGAATCAATTTTGACAAATTTAGGAACTGCATGACTGCAACTGTGATATCCAAAACCATCATTACAACTAACCCAGGTAAGAGCTGCTGAAGTATTTCTTTGGTTTTAGTAATTATTCTAGGCTAAAATGCATTAATTAATCTATTGGTACTGCGATTTCTTCTGCCTGCTTCTCACAAAGCTCCTTGCTTTTTGTCTGCTATGTGATGACCAATGCCTTTGGCTTCTAATTTTATTATTTTATTTTATTTTATTTTATTTTATTTTATTTTATTTTATTTTATTTTATTTTATTTTATTTTATTTTATTTTTCCTTCATATGTTTATTCCATGCAGGATTAACAGTTAAAATAAAAAAGAGTAAAGCAAATCTTGGCTAATTCCAACGTGTTTGTGCTACCAGAATTAAAACTTGTAAAATATAAAAATGCTGTGATTTTTACATGTAACATATACTAATAACTTCTAAAAATGCATCTTCAGAAACAGCAGAAGCAAATGTTCTCTTCAGCTTCATCAAAGAGAGTGCCCAGGCAGGAGCTCTGCCCAACCCAGTGAAGGAGCTGGCAAATGAAACCATTAACTGTAAGCATGGACACAGATAGTTGATTTTATTTACCTGCACAGTGCAATTTCATAGTGCAGCTGAAAGAATTCCTGCTCTGTGTGTTCAGAGAAACAAAACTCAGGTACAGCCTGGCTGAATATTTGAAGTTTGGACTGTTGTTATTGGGCTGTCCCTTATCTATTAAGTACCTTCAGCTGCCTGTGCCAGCTGCAGCCTCTCTGGTGTGTTCTTTCTGTGTGGAGTAAGTATGGAAGATTGAGGGGGAAAGCTTTTGTCAAAAACTCCTTTTGGAGGATGCAAAGATTAAATAAGAGATATATTCCTGATCTGAGTCCCCTTTTGTTTCACTTTTTTTTTTTTGCTGCTTTAAATCTGCTTTTTATTGCCTTAAGATCCATTTTGCTGTTGTTCTTCTGAATCATTTTTTGCTCAGACACACTTAACGTGTCTTTTAAACTCTTAGTGGAGACTGTAGTGGATGTTTATACAGTAGAACAGCTGAAAGAAAAAGCTCTCCAGAGTGATGGGAAACTGGAGCCTCTCCATGGAATTATTTACGGCTACATTTCCACCCTGGACATCGATGAGAACGTGTCCAAAGTTCTGCGCAACAGATGGTGAGCAACTGCCTGCTTGGAATTTGTGCTAAAAACTGCTTGTCCCTCTTCCCCAGACCCACATGAGGTGGAGCAATATTTTAGCCCAGTCCCAGAGAAGAACTAAAACTCCTCTGGAGGATGCCATGTGGGTTTCTGTTGTGTGTTTCTGTTGTGGGCTCTGTGAAGGACTTGCTCTTTGTGGTCCTAGAGTGAGGAAGAAAGAGGCCACTTTGTCTCAGACAGACTCAAGAGTTTAGGAGATAAGAAATTTTTTTAAAGACAAAGTCTCTCGGGAAATCTGAGTCAAGAAAAATGTTTCAGGAAGAATAAATTGCATATCTCCATGAATTCTCTCCTTCTTTCAGCTCAATCTGCCGCTTCATCGTGAATGAAGTGTCAAACACTTGCACCTTCTGCAGTGATGTCTCTCCAGAGTCCAAGTCCACCTTTGCCAGCTTTGACATCCTGGTGGATGTGACAGATCACACAGGCACCCTGCGTTCCTGTTACCTGTCTGACTGCGTAGCTGAGGAAACCTTGGGCTGCACAGTAAGGAGTGAATCAGGCTGTTCTCACCGAGCTGAGCCACGGAGCCTGATGAGAATTACAAATAGATGTAGATGTTCTGTGTGTGTGCACAAGAGTTACAAAAATGGCATGCATGGATGGGTGGATGGATAGACACACACAGAGATGTTTCACAAGACAAAAGTTGGAAGTCAGCAGCTGCCAACAAGAATTGTGTTCAATGTAAGAGTGAACACCCAATTCAGAGCACTGCTTTTCTGAGAACGTGGTTGGAAATCCCCGACTCTGATTCTCAAACACCCTGCAATTTATTCTTGTTGATTTGACTGTCTTGGTACATATATCACACCAAACACCACGTTAAAACAGAAAAATACAGCTTAGAAATGTATAAAAATATGTAAGATGTTCTTTTCATCATCATTCTGTTGTGGAGAGGTTTTAACTACCTGCTGAAGTATTCTGTGGTGTCCTGTTAACAGGTCCACGAATTCCTCATGCTGGAAGAAGACCAGAAGACTGCACTGAAATGGCAACTCCTCTTGGAACGAAGCAAGATTTATTTCAAAGTTAGTATTTCATGTTTAATTTAAAACAGTGGCTGTTTTTCACTTTTAAACTTGTTCTTTTTGGCAAAACTCTTCTTACTCTCCCATCTCCCCGTTCTCTTTCCCTATTTCCAGGACAAAATGGAAGCGTTTTACTTCAGCAGTGACAGGTATATGGCATAAATGTGTACTCATACAGGAAATGATGTAAATAAATCTGTCAAACATGCTGTGTGACAACTGAAAATCATCTCTATCAAGGTGCTGTGATAACAAAGATCCTTAATTATTTTTCCAGGTTACTTTGTCACCCAACTGGAGAACTGGATTAAAAGTGAATCTTCTTTCCTGCAAACTGGCAGATCCTGTAGAGGCGAGTCAGAGCTTGTTGGGAAGAGACTGGAAATGTTAATAAATGCTAGGAAAGACTTCCTTCACTCTGCTGTTAGAGATGCAATTCTGCTGTTGTTGGATGTTGCCAAGTCTGTTCTGATGGTAAAGGAGTGCATGTTACAATACCTCTAAGTGGGCTTCTGAGTTCATACTTTTGGGTGATTGTACTTTAAAAAGTGTACTTTTTATGTACTTTTTAATGTACTTTTTAATTATTGATATTATTTAATATATTTTATTTATGGGCCTCAGCTTAAAAGTTAATTCTACCAAATTCAACCCCTTTCAAGAGGGCTGGAAGGTTTCCTCACTCAGCTGAGACCTTCGAAAAAATCAGAAATAACAAATAGGTCAAGACAGATCTGTTGAACTTCTGTAGTTTTAACTGCTTTGCTGCTTTTGTGTTAAAAAAATAAAGACTCCCCTTGAAACATTGCCTGGATTTGTGGTGCACCTTGGTGAGGCCAAACATGGAACTTTGGGCAACAGCAGGGGTGATTCTCCCTCGGCAGACTAAGTCTAATTAGAGCAGAGTAATCAATTAGCAGTGACCTCTGACAAGCAAACAATCAAGCTGAGATTGTAAACAGGACTCTGTTCACCAAAGCTGGACTTAAAGAACCCAGGTATGAACACTGTGCCTTTCTCCATGTATTTTTTCCCTATTTTTAATATATTCCTGTCCATAGCTTCCCCTCGTGCTGGTATTTGTTACATTCTCACCTTCTGAGCACGTTGGGACTCAGCTGATTTCAAACAGAGGGAGATCCCCTCTGCTGGGCAAAGCGTTTGTTAGGCCAGGACACCCTGGGGAACTCGGATCCCCCTGGTGCCCTCTGTACCCCTTGAAGCAACGTGGCACAGAGAAAACATCCACAGAAACAGGAAATCCTGACAAGCAATCCAAGATTGCATCCCTGACTCACATGGGTGGGAACAACAGACCCCAAAAATGCTGTCAGTGTTGGGTCACGACATTCCTCTTGTAGCCATAAACAATTCAACATTTTCCAGCCATTACAATTCCCATTCTGAAGGGAATGTTTTCAATAACTTAATCCCAACCCTGTCAATACCCAGGGCTGGAGACCACACTGCAAATGATGCTCTGCTGCTGTTGCTGGAGACAGGAAGGTTTGACAGGCAGGAGGAAATGCAAACAGTACAGACACTTAATTCCATCCTTCCTCTTCCAGAACTGTTCACCCTAATGTCTATTTCAATTCTGCACCACGTTCTGCTTCCTTCTCCCAGTACGGTGTGCGGCACCCTGGACCACGCTGCTCTCACAGAGGTGCTTCTCTTTGGGAGACAGGAATTTTCTCTGTAAAACTCCCCACTTTTAAAACCTTTTAAAATCTTTTCCTAGCAGTTATTAAGATCTGGCTCTGATGAATGGAAGTGATTAACTTTGGTGTTTTGCATTTATGTAAAAAAAAAAAAATCCATCTGTTTTTGTTAGAAATGAGCCAGTTGTGTGCAACCTTTGAAATTGGTAAGTTTTGATGTTTGCATGAGGAGGATTTTTTAAATTATATTTTACAACTTGCTCTGCTGCTCTGTTGAATTGAAAGAGAACTTGCTGTCATGCAAACTGGTGGGGAGTGTTGGATCAGCTGGAGTTGGAAATTGGGGAAAGTTACCCAGCGTGGCTTTTAGCAGCTGGAAATACTTAAAAACTCCAGCTGCTGCACTGCACTGGGTAACAGCAACTGCTGCAGTCACAGTTTTACTAAAAATACATTGAAATCAGTCAAAGACAAGTTTGGTGGTGATCTTTACCCATATGCTTCTTTATTTTTGATCTTTTTGCATTATTTCACTTTTAGAACACATTTAAAGCTCGGTTTAGGAAAAATCCAATCTGCCAAACATCTGGCACACTTCCTGCTGCCTTGGAGTGGGAGGAAAAGCCATCCTCCTTTAATTTGTACGTTTGAAAAAAGCAGGGGGGGAATCACGAAACTAATCAAAAAAATCAAACATCTTTCTCTTGTAGAGGAGACAAATTCTTTGTGAAGCTGCAGTTCTTGATTTAGGGTTGCACATCTACACATACATCTCTGATTTCCCACAGCATGGCCAAGCTTTAGCTCCTGCACCATCATTTGAATTGTTTCGATCAACAGCTTTTATTTTAAGGCAATACTGCCAAAGCTCAAAGCATCAGCAGAAGAGAAGCACGCACAGAAGGACGGCCAGCTCCATTACCCTCCCCAATGTCTCTATTGCCAGGTGTGATTTTGGAATCTGGAGCTTCTGGGCTCCACCTGCTCCAGGCTGGGCTGGACTCCAGGTTTGCTGAAGCCTCCATGGAAGTGAGGCTGTGTCAGTGAAATGCCTTCTGGGGTCCTGGGTTCCGTGCCTTTGATGTGTGGCAGACCATCGGGCACCTGGGGCCATGGAAGTGTTCATTTCCCAGATGCCCCCATGCCAGGCAGGCTCCTGGCTGGATCCGTGCTTTAGGATCCCCGTGTTTGCTGTGCCACCTTGAACTTCATGGACAGCACGTCCCTGATGCCAGCCTCGATCTCATCGTTGGCCTCCACGGACCCAACTCCTTTGGGAGACCCCGTCAGAATCAAGTCCCCTTCTTCCAGGGTGAATATCTGGCTGATGTAGCTGATCAGGTAAGGGATGGAGAAGATCATGGAGGAGGTGTCCCCCTCCTGCCTCAGCTTTCCGTTCACCTTGAGCCAGATCTGCAGCTTGTGTGGGTCTGGGATCTTCTCCTTGGGCACAAAGTCACTGACCGGGCAGGATGAGCCGAACCCTTTGGCCAAGGTCCAGGGCAGCCCCTTCTTTTTGCACTCCTCCTGAGTGTCCCGGGCCGTCATGTCCAGGCACAGGGCATAGCCTGCCACGTGCTCCATGGCCGCATCCTGCGGCACGGCCCGGGCCCTCTTCCCGATGACCACCCCCAGCTCCACCTCGTGGTGCAGGTTCCGGCAGTAGTAGGGCCGCACGATGGGGGACCCCTCCCGCACGTAGGCCGAGGAGGGCTTGAGGAAGAAGAGCGGCTCCGCGGGCAGGGCGCTGCCCATCTCCTTAGCGTGCTCGGCGTAGTTGCGCCCCACGCACACGATGTTCCGGCCCCACTCCCAGAAGCGGGACAGGGGTTTGGAGGTGGCCATGGCCGCGGGGCGCCTCCCGGCCGCCCTTGCCGTGTCCTTGCCGGGCCCCGCACGGCGCTGCCGCTTCTGCCGGCGGAGCGGGGCCGTGCGGAGCCCCGGGTCCCGCAGCTGCGCTGGGGCTCTCGGGTTGTGCCTCGCGGCTCCGGGCGTGCCCGGCCTTTGCGCTGACTCACGGCCCGAGTAGGGCAGTACCTGCTCGGCTGCAGCCGGGGCCGTGCCGTCCGGAGCCTATCGGGGAGGCCCCGCGGAGCTCCGGGGCTCCAAAGCGCCGGTCAGTGCTCAGGGAGGAGGATGGGGGGCCAGGGCCGGCGTCCACGCTGGGTTCGGCGGGTGACAGGTTGTACTGGTGATGGAAACAAACCCCAGACTGTTCGAGCTTTGCGTTTGCATTTCGGGCCTAAATCCTCTAAGTCTGTCTAGACTTAGAGCCTGGGCTCTCTGGGACGTCTCCCCAGATGGTTTTGCATCATTCGGGTTTTAAGACGTGGCTGTAACGAGCGGGAATCCCTGGGGGTTATCTGCCAGACGCAGACACGCTGCTGGTGCAGTGTGGGAATGTCAAACCGAGGAAGCGGCAGCTCCCGGGGTCACGGGGTGGGCGCTGCACCTTCCACGCTGCCGGCAGGGCAGGCTGAGTGGGAGTGGGAGCTGCCCTGGGTTCGGACCAGTTTTTTGAAGCCACAAACTCGCTGGGTATCCAAAAAATCCCTGCGTGCAGAGTGTAAAGAGTGAACGTGGTTCTTGTGAGGCAGCAAAGGGGATGGGCGTGCAGTCATTTCTGAGTGACAGCCCTGCTTGAAACAGGAATTTTCCACTCTTTTATGTAATAAAAAGAGTAACCCCAAAAGTTCTGGAGGAAATGCACGAAGCAGCCCGGTTCTGAGGGAACCTGCGTGCTGTCAGTCCCCAGCACGGACGCCTTTCTGTGATGACATTAACACTTCCAGCTGCAAAGCCTTTCCTCTTGGCCGCTCCAGCTATGCTAATGAACCATTCCAGGAAGCTCAAGTGGGTGATTCAGAGCCTGCTGACGGCTGCTCTCCCACTCCTCTGCTCCAGGCGTGCAGTCAGGAGGGACGTGGGGCAAAGCTGAGCAAGAATGAAGTCGCTGGGCATTAATTCTGGGGCAGAGCTGTGTGTGTGCCAGCGATCTGAGTTAGTGCTGGGCCGGGGCAGGGGCTGAGCATCATCCGGGGAGCTCCTTTGGGCTAGCCAGGTCTCAGCAGTGCGTGAGAGCTCCCTGCTCTGCTCCTGGGCCGGCTGGGGAGGTGCAGCTGAGCTGCAGATGGCAACTCACAGCGCGTGAGTTTCATTCTTGGTGGATGTTTTCTCATTCCTTTGTTGAAATTACATGTTGGAAAACATTTCCTTATGTGGTGCAGCTTGTTTGTTTGTTTGGTAAGAATTGTGAATTACACGCGCAAAGAGACCGTGGGATCCGGGCCAAGGTTAGAGATGGTTCATAGGAAAGAAGCATTTTAAGTATGTGGATAATTCCTTTGAGTTGAAGTTAAGGTTGGGTTTTCTTTTGTTTGGCTGTAATTTTTTTCCCAGTTGGTGTCTGGCCTGCAAACAAACAGCCAGTATAGATAACTCTTGTGACTGGCAGCATCCGAAAGTGCTGCCTCTTGCGGAGCAGTGGTTTTTTGGGCATTTTTTTTTTCCCATCAAAGAATAGTAAGGGATTTTTTTTGTGTTCTTTTTCTTGAAAGGAGTCTTCTCCAGAAGAGCACTCTGCAGGTAGGGATGCTTCTCTCACTACTGTGTGTCTGCACCCTCAAATACCCAGTGCATGCCTGTTCCCTTGGGCCTTGGGGTTTTTTTGAGCACTGTGTTTAATTTCACTGATTTCCCTTCCCTCATGAGCAGGGACGGTGGAGGTAGAAGGGGAAGAAGCTCTGGGCAGGACGGTTGTGCCCTGACAGCTCCCCGTGCCTGGGCTGGGCTGGCAGCAGGAGCAGCTCCCTGGCTTCAGCCTGATCTGGGTTTTGCAGCCCGAGGAGCTGCAGGTCTGTGGGGCTCCTGCAGAGCTGCTCTTATCAGGGGTGGGCAGGCTGAGCTGCTTGGGGACAGTGGGGTAGGGTGATTGCCAGCACGGGGACCCCTCCCTGTGGCACCGAGGGAGGTGAAGCAGGAAGGTCAGGAGCCTTCGGGAGAGTCAGTGGTGCAGAATAAAATGTGTCTGAGCTGGCACAGGCATCTCTGGGGGTGTGCAAACACCTCACGGGTGCTCAGACAACAATTCCTGACCTGCAGGGACTGGTGCCACTTTCCCTGCGAGTGTTTGAGCTCAGGTCTGAACTGCAGGGCCCCAGCAATGCGAGACTCGTTCTCTTTGCTTCCCTTCCTTTAGTTTACACGGTAAAACCTCTTAGGGTTGGTTGTTTCTTTAAGAGCTGTGTACCTGTGCACTGAGCAGTGGAGCCCAGGTTATTTGCATCTGGAATTTGCTTCTTGGATCTGATTAAACATCAAACCAAAAGCAAACATGGAAGCACTGGTGTTGCATCAGGGCAGGCATGAGCAAGAGCCCTGTGTGTGCCTCTTACCTGGCCAGGTAGGGAGCCCTGCTCCCTTGGAGAGCCTGGCTTCTGTCCCTGTGCTGTGCAGGATGACATTTCCCCAGATAAGGAACTGGATATTTCTGTTGGAGCAGTGTGTGTATTTCTGTATTTCTCCTTTTTTTTTTGTCCTCCTTCCTTTTTGTTTTTTGGTTGTAACATGCCCTTTGTGCTTTTTTTTGCAAAGTCACTGTCCCAGGCTGACCTTTGGCCAGCACCACTCTGCTTTCCTGCCCCTTGAAATCTCTCTGGTCCAAGTACAGAGTTTTCCCTGCGTGGAAAGCAAAGTGTCCTGTCCTTCTTGGGGCAGCTGTGGAGCACCCAGAGGCCTGAGGGGCACAAAGCTTTGTCCTGTGGTGGCCTCGCTCCTCTTGTCTGAAGGACACAGCAGCCCACAAGGCTGGGCTGTCCTTCTGTGAGCTGGGGGCCCTGCCATGCCCTGTCCCACTTGTACCCCTCCCACGGCTGAGGTTTGGCTGTTTTTGGGTGCCCAGGTCCAGCACAGCTGCGAGCTAAATTCCTGCACACGGAGCACGAGCTGAGGGAGCCCAAGACAGTGACCCAGGTCGACATGAAGGTAGAAATCCTGCCAGCCCTCACTGACAACTACATGTACCTCCTCATCGACCAGGACACCAAGGAGGCTGCCATAGTCGACCCCGTGCAGCCCCAGAAGGTAATGCTGCCTTGGCTCTGGGATGTCCTTCCAGGTTGCTGCATCCAGGAGGGAACGAGCCACGCTCTGACTCAGGAGTGGGGCAAAGGCAGGAAATACTGGCTGTGCACAGGGACAGCCAGGACTCACTCCAGGGGTTACTGTGTCCCTCATTCCAGGGGTTACTGTGTCCCTCACTCACTCCAGGGGTTACTGAACCTGGTTTGGGATTTTGGCCTTAATTTGATGTAGGGCAGAAAAGAGGAAATGGGACTCGGGGCTTGGTCACGGCTGGCTGGATCAGAGACCTCGTGTCCTGCCCCGTGCCTGGACAGGGATGAGCTCCCTGCAGAGCTGCTGGTGTGCCTCTCACACCTCCTGTCCAGGTGACAGCAGGGGTGCTGCCAGCTCGTTCCATGGGAGGTGTAACTCTCCTTCTGTGCCCCCATTCTACAGGTTTTGGATGCAGTCAAAAAGCACGGCGTGAAGCTGACCACTGTCCTGACCACCCATCACCACTGGTAACTGCCCTGTCCTGGATCCCTCACACAAACACAGCCAGGAGCTGTTGCTCTTCTCGATCAAGGTGATCTCTGAGCAGCAGCTGAGGTGTGAGAAGGATGAGAGCTCATTCCTTTGGCCTTGCTCTGACCAGATGCACTGTGTAGACCATGAGCTCTGTGTCAGTGCCTTTCACCTTTAAAATCCTGGCTTCTTCCAGGGAGTCAGTGCAGTAACTGGGTGTGGAGGCAGCTGTGGGGTGTGGGAGGGAGCACATTTGTGCTGAGGTGCCAGGACAGGCCCGTGAGGCGTCCTGCAGTCCGCACTTGTGGGAGGATCACCCCAGGTGCAAATCAGCTCTGCCAGGGGTGTGAAGTGAATGTTTGGCTGTAGCAGTGCTGAACCAGAGTAACCTCTCCATGGGTCAGAGTGGAGCCACCTCTGTGGCTGGAGAGTGAAACAATCAGCCCTGAGCTGGACAAACCAGCAGCACAGCGAGTGCTGAGCTGTGGGGTGTCTGTGTGCCTGCTCCGTGGTGTTTCGTGGCATGCTGGATTGCACATTTGCCACTTACCCCATTCCCTCCCTGCCCCAGTTACTGCAGAGGTTACTGTGAGCCCCTAAGGCTGCTGTTTCCCAACTGGGGATGGACTGGTCAGGGACTGTTTCCCCCTCTCAGTGCCCTAATTACTGGAGAAATTATCTCCACTTTTGTTGACGTGGCCTATCCTTGGATACAAAGAGTGATAGATCCTGGGAGAGGGGTTTATCAGAAATGATCACCTGGAGCTTGCCACTGCACTACCAATGACCATAAATCTGTGTTCATTCTTGCCCAAATCCCTTTTTTTTCACCTTCCAGGGACCATGCTGGAGGCAACGAGAAGCTGGTGAAGATGGAGCCGGGGCTGCGCGTGTACGGGGGGGACAGCAGGGTGGGGGCCCTGACACAGAGAGTGTCCCACCTGACAGCTCTCAAGGTAAAGGGAGGGACCTGCAGGACTCTGGACATCCCCTCTTTGTGTCACAGCTGCACAGGTGTGTTCCCACCTGAGCTGGGCAGCTCTGGGACCTTTGAACACCCCTTGGATGTGGTGGATGGTTTAAATGCAGCTTTCCCCTTTTCCCAGCCCTCCAACTGTGACCCCTGGGCCTTGTTTTCATCCTTGTGTGAGGACAGCACCGAGGCACGTGGGACATGCTGGATGTCCCTGTGCTGCTGGGCACCTGCCTTAGCTGGGGGGGCAGAGCAGGTGTGTGACAGGACAGGGACTGTGTGACAGGACAGGGATTGTGCTCTCCCGGGAGCATGGCGAGCACTGAACAAATCCAAGTGTTCCTGTGGGAATGACGGCTGGAATATGGGGTGAGGAAAGTGGTGCCAGCTGCCTGCGTGGCTTTTTCCTGGCTGGAAGCAGCAGGCCTGGCTGGGAGCAGCCTGTTTGTTTACAGGAGAGCTGGCAGGTGACACAAACTGCTGTGGAAAGTGCAGGCAGGCGTGAATGGCACTGCTGGCCTCGGGTGCACCCTTGGAGGGGCAGCAGCAAAGGAGGGAGCACAGGGAAGGTGGGCAGATGAGGCTGTGTTTGATCCTTCCCTTTTCCTCTGCGTCATCCACTTCTTCCCTTCAGCTCCATTTTTGTTTGGAGCTTTTTTCACGCTTGATTAGCTTTGTTTCGATTCTCTGTTGCTCTGGATCTCTTGGCTCTTGCTGCCAACCAGGCTTTGAGTCCCTCTGCATGGAAATGAAAGGACCTGGCAGTTCCCTCTGTCAGGACACCTGCTTGGAGGAAACAGCTCCCTTCCCAATCCCTGCCACAGACCTCCCTCCCTGGGCTCTCCCGGGAGCAGAGCTGGTGCTTCCTGGCCAGACTGGGGCAAATTTATGACCATTAGACCACTAAGAGTTGCAGTTCTTTTCTAACCATGCAATTGCCAGCAAACAGCAGCTTCAGCTTTAGTGTTCTGCCTTCTTCCCAGGTGGGATCTCTAAGTGTGAAATGCCTCAGTACGCCGTGTCACACCTCTGGACACATCTGTTATTATGTGACTAAGCCAAATAGCTCCGAGCCACCTGCAGTTTTTACAGGTGAGGAGTTGGGAGGTTCCCTTGCAAAAATAGAAACTCCCCCTCTGCCTGGGTGCCTCTGGCTCTGGATGTGCATCCATCCCTTCCTGCCAGAGCAGCTGCTTAACATCCACACCTTGCCCCCCTTTCCAAGTAGGAATTGTAGGTGGAACTGGGGAAGCCCCTCGGGATTTGTAAAGCGGGGCTGGACACCCTGCAGGCAGCATCAAGAGCGAGCCCTGGATGAATCCTACATCCAGCATTTTTTTCCTGGAAAAAAGAGCTGTTGGTTTCCCGTCTCAGGCCAAACTGGCTGATTCCAAACCCTGTTGCTTTCCCATATATCTGTGCTCACGTCTAACAGCAGAGAGAGGAGAGAATAGGGGTGTAAGAGAGGGCTGGTGCTCCACTGCTGGTGCCCAGGGCCTGGATCCTGGTGTGGGGAGTAGGATTCTCCTTCCCTGAGGCTGTGCCTCATCCCTGTGTTCTCCAGAGCTCACACCAGCTCCTGCATGGAAGAGAAAGAGGCTTAAACAAGATTTTAGGGAACACTGGGGAGAAAACAGAGGCGACTCATCTTTGTTCAACTTCACAGCAAAGAACAAGTGTTCCTTGTCCCCTCTAGGAGGGACAGAGGGGACAGGGGCTGCCCACAGGTAGGGAGGTGCTGGCAGGGTGTGCCTGGCGCAGCTCTGGAGTTTCCTGCCTCACAAGCCACGTTTGCCACGAGTGTTTATGTGGCACCGAGTGGCACAGCCTGGCTGTCCCGTGCTTCTGCTGCCGTGCTGAGGAAATGATGGCAGGACTGAGCCCCCAGCTGGGTGTGGGGGGTCTGGTGTGGGCCTGATGCCGTGTCACCCCTGCAGGTGACACCCTGTTCGTGGCCGGCTGTGGGAAGTTCTTCGAGGGCACCCCGGACGAGATGTACAGGGCACTGATCGAGATTTTGGGCAGCCTGGACCCCAAAACGGTACAAACTTCTCCTTTGGTGTGAGTGAGCCAGCCCAAACCACCACACCCATCAGAGAAACTCCCTGAGAGTGCTGTTGTTAAGAGAGATTCTTTCGTGTGTGCAAGGAATGAATGCTTACACTGGGAGCTCTGGATAGCTGCAGTCCTTTGGGAAGGCAGTGCCTGCCCCAAATGTGTTTGTGCTTTGTGGGGAAAGAGCAGGGGCTGGTCATTAAAGGCTGCTGAGCTGGGACGTGGGGCTCTTTCATCTGTGAGACTGGCAGCTTGTCCTGCCTGCCGAGTGCTGGCACTTGTGCCTGTCTCCAGTGGAGGGTGTTGGGTTGTCTGTGTTGTTCCTGCTGTGCTGATGGCACCTGGCACTCCCTGCTGGTGCCTTTGGGGTCCCCCAGTGTCACTGTCCCTTGCTCTTCCCAGAGAGTTTACTGTGGCCACGAGTACACCATCAACAATCTCAAGTTTGCTCGGCACGTGGAACCCAATAACACCAGTATCCAGGAAAAGCTGGCCTGGGCCAAGGTGAGTTCTTCATCCTTCCCTTGGACTTGATGCTTTCCTGGACACAGAGCCTTGCTGAAGAGATGGAGGAGAGGAGAAAATGCTGGGGAGATATAGAGGAAGTTCTGTGATTCTGTGAGTTAAGAGCCAGGAGCTGCAGGATGCTGTGTTCCAGGGGAACGGGGTTTGCCTGTGCCCAGAGAAGGCAATCTGCTGTCTGGGGGAGAGGTTCCCTGCCTGGAAACTCCCTGTTCTGTCCAGGACACTCCTTGTTCCCCAGAATTCCTGGTGGAGCAGCACTGTCTCCCTCGTTCCAGGCCCAGTACGACAGCGGAGAGCCCACCATCCCCTCCACCATTGCCGAGGAGTTCACCTACAACCCCTTCATGCGAGTGAGGTAGGGAGCACTGAGGGCTGGGAATGGCCCTGGCGGTGGGAGGGGATGTGGGAAGGAGGAGGTGTCCAAGTGAGAACTGCTCTCCTGCCTCCCACATTCCTGTTTGGATGCCTCCAAGACTCTCACCGGCTGTCCTGGCAGAAGGTTCCTGGATTTGAGGTTTGTGAGCATCATTCCCTGACTCAGGAGACAGAACAGGCTTTGTTGTGTCCTGTTCCTTCATCCAGCAGAAGCTGCTGTTGGGGCACCAAAGTGCAATTTCCTCCTGCCCCTGAGCCTTCAAACCAGGGCTGGTGAGCTGTGCCAAAGCCCAGTCCTTGATCCTGAAGCGCAGCCTTGAAACCTGATCCTGGTGCCTCCACAGCTGGGATTTCATCCTGTCCCTGTTCTTCTCTCCTGGCAGGGAGAAGTCAGTCCAGGACCACGCCGGGGAGACCGACCCCGTCCGGGCCATGGGGGCCATCAGGAAAGAGAAGGACAACTTCCGAGTGCCCAAGGACTGAGCACTGCCTGCATCACTTTAATGTCAGTTCAAGTGTCAGTTAGACCATTCAGATGTTCTAGGAGTCAAATCTTCTGTTGTGGTTGAGACGAGTCTTATTTAGGTTTTTATTTTGTTTTAATTAAGGAAAAAAAAAAAAGCACTTTGCCCTTGTTGAGATGTTCTACAGCATATTTATATTACGATGAAGAATATTTATGCTCCTCTTGCTGTCTCTCAAGCTGTCATGTGTCACCTGCAGATCATTGTGCAAGTGTTGGTGTGAGACTCGAGGCTGGGCTGGGAAGGATCAAACCTGGAGGTTTAGGAAGAAGCTCCTATTATTTTTGTGGGAGCCTGATGTGGATGCAGAAGGTGGGACTGAGATGTCTTTGTTTAAAGCAGAGACCGAATGCAGGAGCTGAAGATTTCAATGTTTCTTCCACGCTGCTACTTCAACATTCTGAGTGTCGCTTCTGGCTCCGCTAAAACCAGTCCCAGGGACAGACCTGCTGTGCCAGCGCTGGCTCAGGATGTAATTTGGGAGCTCCACGGGGTGGTCTGGTTCTGGGAGTGGCTCATGGGGCCATCCAGCTTCTCTCGTCCCTGGCATGGGCAGCAGGGACTTCCCCAGGCATTGCTCTGCTTGTACCCTCTCAGTCCCGAGCCTGTTTGCATGAACCCGCTCCCTGCTCCTCCCTGTGACCTGTGTGTGTGACCTGTGCCAGCCCCACAAACCGGGCAGGGCTTTGTCGGATGGCTCAGAATCCAGAAGCAGCCACTCCAGGTGAGTGACTGTCCCACAGAGCAGTGGTGAGGGGAGCACTTGTTACCTGTCCCCAGGTGAGCAGGGCTGTGGGGTGGCACCAGCTCTTGTTTTGCTTTAAAATGCTGAATTTTATGTAGTTCAGAAAGAAAAGTGGTACCTAAAGCTGTGGTGCCTCGTGGAACGCTGTGCTGCTAGACCAGAGTGTGACTGTACTGGTGGGTGTGACTGTACCGAGGGCTGGGACAGAGGGGAAATAAATAACGGCTGGAAACGGAGCACTCGGGAGTACGGGGGTTCTTTAACTCACAGATTTATTAATTTACTGGTTTTGTACTAGAGATTGAAGTCAACCAACTGGAAGTGTCTTTCTACCTAATCCTGGGGTGAGTGGGTGGCATTTTGGGGGCCTCGGGGGCTTTAGTCAAGGCCTTGTGGCAGCTGTATTTTTGTGAAAGAAGAACAGAGCAGCTTCAGCGCTGGTTTGGTGCCTGTGAGTGCCGTTCCCTCCTCACAAGTGGCATTTGGGCCCCTCTGGACACGAAGGATGTTGAGGGGCTGAGCGTGTCCAGGGAAGGGGAAGGGGCTGGAGCACCAGGAGCAGCTGAGGGAGCTGGGAAAGGGGCTCAGCCTGGAGAAAAGGAGCTCAGGGGGGACCTTGTGGCTCTGCACAACTCCCTGACAGGAGGGGGCAGCTGGGGGGGATGTCGGGCTCTGCTGCCAGGGAACAGGGACAGGAGGAGAGGGAACGGCCTCAGGCTGGGCCAGGGGAGGTTCACGTTGGATATTGGGGAAATTCCTCCTGGAAAAGGCTGCCCAGGCCTGGCACAGCTGCCCAGGGCAGGGGTGGAATCCCGCATCCCTGCAGGGATTGCAAAGCCATGTGAACGTGGCACTTGGGGACATGGGTTGGTGGTGGCTTTTGTACTGCTGGAAGAATGGTTGGACTCTAAGAGGCCTTTTCCAAGCTCAACAATTCCATTTGGGGGCCAGGATCAGCCCTGCCCCGGGACTTGTATTCGGCTGGGAAGGGCACCGCAGCTCAGCTCTGCTCCAGCCCCCTGTGCCTTTGGTGCTGTCTGCACTCGGGGTGGGATCCTGTCCCTGGAGCCGAGCCCCTCCCAGACCCCCCATCAGCAGTTCCAGTGTTCAGGACCACGCTGTACCTTCTCCCCCCGCTGGTGTTTCCATCACCTGCTGGGCACCAGCCCCTCAGTGTCCCCGGTGCCAGCAGCCCCTCATCCCTCCCCTCGTACCCTGCCGGCACTGGGAGCAGGGGCTGATTTCGGAGGCTGGGCTGGGGGGGACCCCTCCTTCCTGCGGCCCCGGGGTTGCCAGGGCGCGCCGTAGGACCCCAGGGTGACGCAGGGGGAGCGTCCGGGTTTGTGCGGGCTCTCCCCGCCCCACGCTGCGTGACCCGCCCCGCACCACGGCGGGGACCGCCCCGGGTCCGCCCGGGGGTGGCGCTGGGGACACGCCGGGGTCCCGCACCCCGTTCCCGGTTCGCTGCGTGGGGCCGCCCCCTCACCCCCCACCCGCGGGTCCCCGCCGTGTCCCCGGGCGGCGCCGGAGCGGAGCCATGAAGGTGAAGGTGATCTCCGTGCTGGAGGACAACTACATGTACCTGGTCATCGAGGAGAGCACCCGCGACGCCGTCGCCGTGGACGCCGCGGTCCCCAAAAGGGTGAGCGGCCCCCGCGGGTGGGTGGCGGGTCCCTCGCGGGGGCGGTGGCCCCACACCGGGGGTAGCCGTGCGCACGTGGAGCATCCCACCGGCAGGACGGAGCCCTCCATCCCGATGGAATGTGGGCTGCGGAGCCCTGTCCCCCTGCCCCGGGCCGTGCGGGGATCCCGGGTTCCCTCAGCCGTTCCCTCCCCGTGCCGCAGCCGGAGCCCTGCAGACCCCACAGCGAGCGGGAATAACCCCAAACAGCCTTTGGAGCGGGTCTCCCGTGCCCAGTCCCGTTTCCAGGAGCCGGGAGGGCACCGGCCGGGGTCGCTGTAACCCCCGTGTCCCTCTGCCTGGTGTCCCCTTGTGCCACCCCCTCAGCGTGCGAGCGCTGTCGCGGGTTTTAAGCGTTTGGTGCTGACTCGGACATTTCCTTCCTCTTGGAGGAGCGCAGTAGGGAGCAGCCGAGGGTTTGTTCCTGGCCGTGAATGTTAAGTTGGCACTCGGAGCCTCCTGGCAGCCGTGCCGGGGCTGGCAGTGCCATGTGGCCCTCGCTGTGGCCGGTGGCAGTGACCCCGTGCTCTCCTCTGTGCCTCCACTAAGAAAGCACCGGCCATAAATGCCACCATTCCCACAGAATCCATTCCCATCCACCTGCTCCCCTCTGCACCATAGGGTCACACCCGTGTCCCACCCTCACCCTGTGGCTCCTCAGCACGGGGTTTTGGGGGATTCCTCTGCCCGGTGCCACACGGCTGTGGTGTGTGTGTGTGTCACCTCCTCTGCCACTCACCGCTGCTCTGCGTCCCTTTCAGCTGCTGGAGATCATCAGGAAGGAGGACGTGGTGCTCAGGGCCATCCTCACCACCCACCACCACTGGTAGGTGGGGCTGAGTCGGGGTGCCCACGTCCCCATAGGGACAGTGCCCATTCCCAATCCCTCCTCTGCCCTCAGGGACCACGCCAGGGGCAACGAGGAGCTGGCCCAGCTCTTCCCCGGCCTGCAGGTGTTTGGTGCTGACGAGCGCATCGGGGCCCTCACGCACAAGGTCACCCATGGCCAGGAGCTCACGGTGCGTGGCCGCAGGAGTGTGGGGATGTTCGGGGCTCAGACCCCACACACGGGTCCTGCCTGGTGGTCCCCAGTGGGGTGGCACCAAGGTCCTCAGTGGAGTGGCCAGTGGGGAGCAGAGTGAGGTGGTCATGCTGTCCCCAGTGGCACCATGGTCCCCAGTGGGGTTGGTTGGTGCTGCTGGGCTGTGCTCAGCTCTTTGTGCTCTGGGGTGGTTGTAAATGTGGCCCCATGGATTCAAGGCTGGGATGGAGGAGAAATCTCATCCCAACCCCAGCCTGTTTGGGGTTGTGCTGGAGGATCCCACCCTCTCCTGGGGCCGGGTTCCAAATGCCATCGGAGCAGACACCCAACCCCCCATCAGATCGGTGACCCGCTGGGCCCCAGGCAGGGTGTGGGGAGGTCTGGGGGATTCTGTTTGTCCCCCTCAGTGAAACCCTGACCCTCTCTCCCCCCAGTTTGGGGCCATCAGGGTGAGGTGCCTCTTCACCCCCTGCCACACCTCGGGCCACATGTGCTACTTCATGTGGGAGGACGATTCCCCGGATGCTCCGGCTCTATTCTCAGGTATCCCACCCTGCCCATGTGCTTCCCAGGGGTTTGGGGACACACTCCCTGCGTGCTGCCTGTCCCCCACACTCAGCACTCCTGGGGTGAACCCAGCACCCCCTGGCACCCCCATCCCCGGCACTGGGGTCCCTCAGTGCCCAGCCTCCTTTCCCACAGGTGACACCCTGTTCGTGGGGGGCTGCGGGCAGTTCTTCGAGGGGACGGCGGAGCAGATGCACACCAACCTCACCCAAATCCTGGGGACTCTGCCCAAGGACACGGTGAGTGCCCCACACCTCCCAGCCTGGGGCGGGCTCCCAAAGCCAGGAGGGGGCTCGAGGCAGCGATCCCAGGGTTGGATCCGGCACTGGGAGCGGGGTTTGATGCTGGGTGCCTCCTGCAGAAGGTTTTCTGTGGCCATGAATGCACCGTCAGAAACCTCAAATTCGCCTTGAAGGTGGAGCCAGAGAATGAAATGGTGAAGGAGAAGCTGGCGTGGGCCAGAGTAAGTGGCTGTGCCCCCTGTGCCGGGGTCGGGGCCGGGGGGTGTGGGATGGCAGCGGGATTTGGACGCCTCTGCTCCCTCGGCAGCAGCGTGATGACGAGGACCTGCCCACGGTGCCCTCCACGCTGCAGGAGGAGTTCCTGTACAACCCCTTCCTGCGGGTCACGTAAGCTGTGCTGGGGCCCTGCCCCAAAATCCACTCCCCTTTCCCCTCCAGCATCATCCCTTTTCCCAATGGCCTCACGAACCAGTGGGAAATCCGAGCCCGGAGCGAGGGGAGGGTGCCAGGACGTGGGGTCACCCCAGGCCGCCCGTGTGCCCCAGCAGGGCCCAGCACAGGATGGGACTCCCCCGTTGTCCATCCCAGCGGGGTGGGGGTCCTGTCCTGTCCCCATGGGCACAACAGGGCTGTCCCCTTGCAGGGAGGAGCCCGTGCAGAGGTTCACGGGCAGGACGGACCCTGTGGAGGTGCTGAGGGCGCTGCGCTCCGAGAGGGACAACTTCAAGAAGCCCAAGGAGAGGCCCAACCCCCAGGCCATGCTGGCCTTTGACTGGGGGCTCTTCGGGCCCTTCCTGGAGAAGAAGTGACGTCCCCGTGGTGCCAGGGCTCCCTCCTGGCTGCGCCCAGCTCGGATTCACTCCCAGCTGGGGACTGGTTTGTGTCTTTAACCTGCTTGTTTGAGGCTGCTCTGCTCTGCTCTTCCTCTGGCACCATGTCTGACTCCCCGGGCCTGGGAAGTTCCCTGTGGAGCAGCACCTGGATACCTTTGGAGAGCCCAGGCTGTGGTGACCCCCACTTGGTGCTGGGATGTGGCTGCTGCCAGCAGAGGGCCAGGACATGGCTTGGGGCAGTGGACACTCCCAATTTTGGGGTCAGTGCAGGAGCTGCCACCTGTCCTGCAGCCCCTGGCCACAGAAGGGAGCCAAGGAAAAGTGGGAATGCTCAGGGACTGCAGAGCTGTGCCCCACGGACCAGCAGGCTCCCCTGCCTGCACTGCCAGGCCTGGGGGCTGCATCCTATTCCCAGGGGCTGTGGGATGCAGCCACGTGGCTCTGGAACCCCTGGGAGCCCTCCTGGCCCTGCCTGTCCTGCACCAGCCACCCTGGGCCCCTCTCAGGCCAGGGATGGAGGTGGAGGCTTGGATCCCCACGGGAAGCTGGGAAACTACTGGTGTCACTGGTACCCACCCAACTCCAGCCCTGTGCTAACAAAACCCTCATCACAGCAGGGTTTGGGTGAGGTTTTCCCTTTTTTTTCCCCAATTTTTCCAGTAGGTCACACAGGGATTTGTGACCCAGTCGCTGCCTTCAGGAGCCCTTGGAAGCCCCTGAACCACATGGGGTGTCCAGGATCTGCCCCAACCCCTCTGGCTTTGGGAGGGATTTTCCAAGGTGGGACAGGTTTTAGGCAGCAAACAGCAAAGTGCTACCAGGCATGCCTTGCTCTTTGCTTTCTCCAGGATAAAAACTGGAAAACACTCGGTGCCAACTCCGGGGACATTGCCTTGTCCTCAAGAGCTGGGGACCAGCTGGGGCTCCCAGGCCTCCCCGGCCTTCACTTATTGCAAAATCAGGGCTGTGTTTTATTTATTTGTAAGCTGAGAAAGGAGCAGAGTTTTATTTGCAGGTGTGGGAGGCACTTTACACCGGTAAAGTCATTCCCTTTTTTTTTTTTTTTGTGGAGGAAATGAGGGTTTCATGGCAGCTCCCAGCACTGGAATAGAGTTAATTTCAGGGTTTTTCACGTGTGGACTGTGAACTTCTTTGTTGCCACTGGAGTCTGGTTTGGGGCATTTTCCTTTGCTACAAACTGGACCAAGGTTTTCTTCTTTCCTTTTCTTAAGTTATAGTTTGGATTTACTCCCCTCCATGGAAGGTGAAAGATTTATCCAGCTGCAAAAGCTCCCTTGGTACCACGGCCTGAATTCCTCAGTTTACATGAAATGCTGGAGTTGTGGATGTCACCTGGGTGTTCCTTTGGAATTTGATTTATCCTGGGAGCAGGGATGCTCCTGTGTGTTTAACCAACCTGCGTGTTGAGCCTGCTCCACAGCTCAAAGCTGGGACAAATTCCAGCTGTTCCTGGTGCCAGGGCAGGAAGAGCCACCCAGAATTCCCAGAACAGGGATCCCAGGGTGTCCTGGGTGGCTTCAGTGACCTCTGTTTGTGTTGGTGACCTGGGAACTGGGGAAGTGACAAAGTGTAGAGCCCTGATTATTTAATTTCCAACTAATTTAGCTTAATTGATTGTGCATTTCCGGGCTGATGTGCATGTGCTCAGCAGACACCTCCTGTGCTCTGCACTGATCCACAGTCTCAGCATTCCAGGCTGGAGCCTCTCCCTGTCCAAGAGATTTTCTGGTTTAACCAACCCCTGGGTGTTACAAATCCCTGCATGGAGAAGGGAATTCCCTGGAAGCACCAATTTGCTCCTCTGGAGGGTGGGGAGGGGGCAGCAGGGGGAGGTTGATGCCTTAGAACACTGTGAGGTCATTAATGATCAGCAACACCTGAAAAATGGAAAGCTTTTAATTAAAAACACGAAAATCATCATGTGCTCTGTGGATTCATTGGAATACAGTGCAGAGGAGGCTTTGGTTCCTGCCAGCCACAAGGTCAGGAATTATTTTCCCATGATTTAGGGATGTTATCCACTGGTAACTGCCTGTTTTGTCTGGATTTAGGGATATTATCCCTCAGTGAGTGGCTGCAGAGGGTGGGTAAGTGGGACAATTCCGTGACTCCCTGCTCTGTGTGTTTAGGAAGAAAAGAGAGAGATGTAATTGCCCTTGGTATAAATTATTATAATTTAAGGAAAAGAAATTACAAGGATTTTCTGCAGCATTCACTCCAGTCCCATTCCAGGCACTGATCCAGCCCCAGGGATGAGCCCAGGCTTTGGATCCCCCCTCTCTGAGGGCACAGAAGCTGCAGGGCAGTGAGATGTGAGAACTCCAGGCCTAATGAGACCATTTCTAATGAAATGAGGATGTTCCAGCAGAGGCAGCCACAGAATTGAGTGCTGTGACAATCCAGCAAGGCCTGGGGGAAGAATATTGGGGTGTGGCACAAAGCTCAGCCTGGAGATGGGCTTTAAATCCTGGAATTCCTCCGTTCTGGCAGGAATGGGGCTGTTAGAGCAGTGCAGGGTCAGTCCTTCCAGCCTGGTTCGCACTTCTGCCTCTCTTGATGTGTTTTCTGTCAGACTCTGGGGTTTATTCACATCCCCTCATCCTAAAGCTGAAGGAATGAGCAGTGCCAGAGGCAGGAATTGCACAGAGCTCCAGCAGTCCCTGGAGAATCACAAACGTGAGTTCAGAAGGCACTGAGTGTCTGCCTGGGCTTGGCAGCCCTCACCACTTGATGTTCAGGGCAGTGTTTGCCCTCTCCACAGCGTGGTATTCCGTGTGCAGCACTTCCAGAGCCTTCTCCGAGCCCCAGCCTCCCAGCCAGCGATCGTACAGCTCCCCCACAGCCTGGTTCTCCTCGGGAATCTCAGCCCTCGGGGATTCATACAACCTCTCCACTTGCTGCAGCTCCTCCTTGCTGGATTCCCCCTCCAGTTTGATCTGCCCTCCTCCATTCAAACAGCCTGGGGAGGGGAAAAAAAAGGGATAAAGAACTTCAGCTTCAGCAGGAAAACCATCCTAAAAAATTCCAGTTGATTTACTCTGCTCCTGCAAACAGCTGCAGGAATGAAAATACCTCAGGAATTGAGGTTCACCCCCAGTTATCTCCCAGCAGCAGGGCCACGGGGCTGGGAGATCCTGGGCTGGTTCCAGCTGGGAATCTGCCAGACCTGCAACTCTTATCTCCTGCCTCCAGAACGGAGCCAGAGCCCAATCCAGGTGAGTCCAGCCTTGGGGGCTCAGCCGAAGGAAAGGGGAAAGTTCTGGGAGTTGGGCTGAGCAGTGGGAGGCTCCCAGAGCTGTGTGGGTCCTCGGGAAGGAGCAGCTCCAAGAGCCAGGAGTGGCCCCTCAGCATCAGCCCAGGTTGGGCTCAGGCTACCCCTGCTCCCTGCCAGCGCATCCCAAGGGAGCCAGCTGGCAGGAAAAGGAAAATGGGATGAAATAGGTAGGAAGTGACTTTCTCCACCAGCCACAGCAGCATTTTCTGAAAGTGTAATGGTCAGGTTTGGGCAATTATAGGGGAAAAAGCTCCTCAGGTACCAAAGAGCTCAGGAAATCTTATTAGAAGCAATTTATTAATTAATTATGCAAGTTTTGTGTGATGGAATTTAGCTGCAATTCCTCAAATCCTGAGGAATTACTGGCTCAGAAGTAGGAAAACCCCCACACAGCTCTGGATCTGTGATGCTGTGGCTGTCACACCTCCAGAGTGTGAGAAATCACCCATTTTCCCCGCACTGAGTTCCCTGGAGCTCCTCCCAGCCCTGGATGTGCCCCTGGGCAGCCTCACCTGAGGGACAGGCCATGACCTCCACGTAGTGATAGGGGCACTTCCCTCGTTTCAGCTTCTGCACCAGGTTCTGGATGTTCCTAAATCCATAGGCCAGAGCAAACTGGAGCAGCACCACTCCATCCCTCTCCAGGGTCACCTCCTGGAAGTCCTTGTTCCTGAGGGAGCAGAGCAGAGGAAATGTCTTCTCCAAATGAATTTCTATTTTAAACTTCAAAGGGGCCCTGTGCTAAACCCAAATTCTTTGTGAATCTCATTGAAGAGCTGTCCTAGTTCTGTGCCATCCAAAGGAAAGTTGAAGGAATTCCTTCCAGAGCCTTCTCCAGGATTGTTTGAGCCACCTGAGCAGAGTTTGCTGAAGGACACCTGTGCTGGATAAAGCTCAGCCAATGGAGCCTTTCCCTGTGACAGACCTGAGTTCCTTCAGCCAACATTAATGGAGCCCCTGAGGGGATTTTTAACTTCTTCTGGGTCATAAAACATGGGAACAAACCCTGATTGAAGGATTCCAGATTCCTAAGGTTAGTGGGAATACCTGTTCCTGATAAAAAAGTAAGTAATTTGATTTTTATCAAGTATTTGAGACTGCTTTTTCTGCTTCCTAAACCAGGAAATCCGAAACATAAATGCTGCCCATTAGGGATATAATTAATTCCAAGGGATACACTAAATTAGAACTGGGAAGCCAGAAGGAATCTCAGGTGGATGAGCCTCAGTGCCCAAACTCAGGTGATTTATTTTCTGTTTCATTACAGTTAAACAGAGCCCCAAAGCCCCTCCCCAAGGCTTTCTGGGATCAATAATTAGAGACAAATCTACTTGATTGGCCTGATCCCAGGTGAGGGATCCCAGCTCCATGAGAGCTCTGCCTCCTCAATTATTCTAAAAATTGTCAGTGGGAAAACCCATCAGGCCAAACTCCAGTGTGTGGGTGGGAAAAGGGCTGGAATTCTCCCTGGGAAAGGCTGCATGGAATTGGCTGATTTATTGCTCAGCAGCTGGGGGAGGGAGCAGCCAACTCTCAGGCCTGGAAGTGAAGTGTTTAACATTGCAAAGAAAGTTTTGGCCCCTCAGCAAGGAGAGAACTCTGGAAAATTTGAGTTTTCTGGAGGATTTCAGCTTCTTACTTGAGAGGTTTGTACTGGATTGAGTCCACGTGGATCCCAAAGAGCTCCTGGGCTGCGTGTCTGTAAATGTGCTCCAGGTACCCCCCCGAGCCCCCGCCACGGTGGGTGCTGAGCTCCTCTGCTGCAGCACTGCCGAGCCTGGGGACAGGAGAGAGCAGCAGCTTTAGGGATCTGGGATAAAACAAAGCTCCAGGGGGTTCAGGACAATAGGAGCAGCCAAAAACCAGCTCCTGCTGAGCTCCAGCTTTTCCCTTTCTCCTGGGAACCAGCTCCAGAGCCTCGTGGTGCCCAGTGGGAGTTGTGTGACCTGGCACAGGTGTCCGGGGAGGCTGTGGATGTCCCAGCCCTGGAAATGTCCCAGGTCAGGTTGGATGAGGCTTGGAACAGCCTGGGATAGTGGAAGGTGTTGGGGTTGGATGATTTTAAGGTCCTTCCCACCCAGACAATTCCAGGATTCCGTGATTCTCTAGTTAATCATGCTGTATAACTCAGAGAGGTGCTGCTAATGAACCTTTCTGGTGCTGATGTGCCAGCAGCTCTGGGGATGCTCCTCTCCCCCTGAAGCCAAGGCAGCTCTGAGTGCTCAGTGCACAACCAGCCCCGCTGTCACCTCAGACCACAAAATGGGATTCCACCCCACCCCAACGTGTGCAGCTGGCCCTTGACCAGATGTTCCTCTTCAGTTCAACAACCCCAGGCTCATCTGACATGTCTGCAATGTCCTTTTTTTACAAAGAGTCTCCTGGAGATTAACTCAGTGACCTAAATATTTTTAATTTCTGCTTTTCTTCTGGGATCTTTGCAGTAGCTCTGGTAATGAGGAGCAGGGACAGCACAGCAACAGCTTTTGCTTCAGGCAATTTTTATCACTGGGACAGATTCTTGCACTTCCCAAAGCCTGCAGCAGGTTTTTGTGGGATGAAAGGAGCTGGAGTGACTGTCCAGTGGAAATTCACCATATTCTGTCCATTAAATATTTAAACTCCCAATTGTACTGGTTCAAGTGACACAAGAAACCAAACCAAGTGCAAACACACTTGTGTAAAACAGCAGGAAAAAGGAAATTCTGAACTCTCTAAATCCTGGAGCAAAGAGAACATGACTGAAACGGGATTTTGTTCTTACATGTTATCCAGGGGAGCAGGATCTACGTCTGGCAGGGACACTCCTTCTTGTTCCAACAGCTTTAGCACTTCTCCTAGAGCAGAACGAGGCACAAAGAGTTCTTATTTTTGGGATACTGCAAAACAAACCCCACAGAGCAGTCCCTAAACTGCACCTGCATTGTACCAGGGCATGATTTGCACTAGTAAAATGTACATATAAATCAATATCCAACCTCTGTCAGAGGCAAAGGGTTATTAAAGCCAGGGAACACTTTGAGGCTCCCAGAATTAGCTGGAATTGGGAATCTCCTGTGGATCTGCTTACCTGTGGTGATGACACAATCCACATCCCTGGTCTGGAATTCCTGGTTGAAAAAGTCTGGCCTGGAGGCCTCCAGCTTTTTGTCATAACAGGGCATGACTGTGACGTGGTAGATCCTGTCAGGGGGTAGGTGCTGCAAGAGAGACAAGGCTGGGCAGCTGGAGCAGCCAAAATCCTCCCTGTCCTGAGGGAGGTGCATTCCAGGAGCAAAGGAGAGAGTGGTGGAAATGCCTCAATGCCCCTGGAACAATCCCCACTATTCCTGAATATTTGTGTATATTTATATATTTATACCTACATGAAATGATTTCTCCCCCAGAAGCTAGTTTCAGCTCCAGTCAGTGCCTGCATTTATGCTCCTTCACAGGTTTCATGGAATCCTGGAATGGTTTGGGTTGGAAGGAACCTTAAAGCCCATCCAGTCCCACCCCTGACACCTTCCACTGTCCCAGGGTGATCCAAGCCCTGTCCCACCTGGCCCTCTGCCAGCAGGAAGCCATTTCCCTTGTCCTGGCACTCCAAGCCCTTGGAAATAATCTCTTTCCATTCTTCCTGAGGCTTCCTTCAGGTCCTGGAAGTTTCCCCCACTCCACTGCAATGATCCAAGGTCAGGCAGAGAAGCCAATCCCTAATTAAGCCATTAGGGAATAAACTTCCTCCCTGCTCCCACAGCTCAGCCCCTGCCCAGCAACCAGGCCATGACCTGGAGTCCCACAAGAACCTCGGGATCATGCAAGAAATAAGCACAGCCTGAGCAAACAGGTCACTGACCCCAGGCCATTGTTTCAGTCTCTCTCGTGCCAGATATTCCCAGAAACTGCCAAATTTTGTCCCAAACCTGCAGCTGGCAGCATCTGCCTCATGCAAGTGTCAAAGCACTGCTCGTTAGTAGCCAATAAATCCCACAATAAATCCCACTGGGTGCTGCAGCTCCTTCCTGGCCAAATCCAGGCTGTTTGTTTAAACTCCAGCCTGTGGATATCCAGCTCCCATCTGGAAAGATTCCAAAGGTTACAGACTAAGGACAGAAACAGAACATCAAGATGGGAATGAGGGATCACTTTTAGACAAGCCAGGATCTGCACGTAAGCACCGACTGCAGCCTTGGCTTGGGGTCACTTATTTGAAATTATTCACCAACTTTAAACAACAGGAGCACAAAGACACTGAGAAATAAAGTTCCTCAGCTTTCCCAAATAATCCAGAGGCTTTAATTAGCCCACGCTTAGTGTTATGCCCTAATTACTACTCATCAGCTAAAACAGAAGTGAGGAAGATTTGCTGCCTTCTGCAAGGCAATATTGACCCTCAAACATGTCTAACACAGAGCAAAATTTTAAAAAATTCAGCCTAAAGTCTCCAATTTGAGGAGTTTTCCATTAAGAAGAGCATTTTTAGAGCTGTACCTGCTGCTCTGCAAAGTAGCCCTTGACCAAGGAGCCCATGACCTGCTGGGGAGATTTGGTGGTGCTGATGTAGGGAATGATGAAGCTGCCGTGGGTTTTCTCTGCGTAGCAGATCCAACCTGGAAGGAACAGAATCAGCAAATGAAATTAACAAGTAACAAGCAGGCCTTTACCCTGCCTGCTCTCCCCAAACCCCAGGTTTAGTGCCCATTAATAACCATTTCCAGCCTCAGTTCAGCACAAAAAGCACAGGAAGTGCAACATCAGATTCATTTTAGAGATGTCTCACCACTGCTTTAACACCAACATCTCTGTGCTGTGAAGAGAACAATCCTGCAGGTAAAAACATCCATTTCCACCTTTCTGCCCAGCTGCTGGATTTCTGGTTGCAGCTCTAACTGAACCCATACCTGGGCAGGCAGAGGCCAGCATGGGCAGAGCCTTTTTGTCCTCTGCTTGTTTGTGGAAGCGTCTCACAAACTCTCGCTGGCTCTCCAGGAGGCTGAAGTTCCTGGAGAAGGTCGTGTCAAACACGTAGTGCACACCTGGGCAGGACAGCAGCTGGGTTAAAGCCACAGGATACAGCAAAATACAACAGAAAAAACTTCCACTTGAACCAGAGTCAAACTTGGTCACAGGCACCGAGGCCTGCAGGTGAGAGGGAACAGTTTTCAGCTAAGCAAGAGGAGTAAAAGTGACAGGAGAGATGGGAATCTAAAATGTAAAGTTCTTTTAAATGGTTCTTTACAGGTTTTATGGAATGATGGAGTGGTTTGGGTTGGAAGAGACCTTAAAACTCTTCCAATTCCATGGGCCAGGAACACCTTCCACTATCCCAGGGTGCTCCAACCTGGCCTTAGGCACTTCCAGGGATCCAGAGGCAGCCACAGCTTCCCTGGGAATCTGTGCCAGGGCCTCCCCACCCTCACAGAGAATTCCTTCCCAATATCCCATCTGACCCTGCCATCTGACAGTATAAATAATATCCCTTGTCCTGTCACTATCAGCCCTTACAAAAAAATCCCTCTCCCTCCTTTTTCCAAGCTTTCCTTCCCTCACTCCAAGTTTATTATGTGACTGAAGCTGTGCAAAGTTTGGAATCCACATTGGGGTTCAACCCCATCAATCTGTACTGAACCCCCAGCCCAGAGTCCCCTCAGAACACAATCCCACACTTGCCTAAGCTCTTCAGGAACGTGGTCAGCTTCTTGGCTGTCTCCAGAACCCCCATTTTGCACCTTGCAGCCAGGGAGGCTCTGGACTGGGGTGAAACAGAAACCACCACCAGTTTCTGCTCGTTGGCAGCAGCAGCCTGGGATAAAACCAAACAATCCCAAATGAACGTGGCACAGGCAGAGCTGTCAGCAGCACACAGCATCTCACACACTCACTCTGAGGCAGCAATTGACATTAAACCCTTCCAAACTCTTTAAAAAAACGAGAATAAACCACAGCAGTGCAGCAAGAGCAGCCTGGGATCCTTCAGGGCTCTGAAGTTCCCTTTTCCTGGGGATTTCCTGCAGAGGTCAGAGGGACCCACCTTGTTGTGAGCCAGCACTTTGCAGAGCTCCCCGTGGCTCTGCTGGCTCACTAAAACACTCTCAGCCGAGGTGATGCAGCCACTGCAGGCCAGGCAATCGTTCAGGGTGATTTTTGCCTTTTCCAGCTTTTGTGCCTCCCCATCCTACAAAGAAACAGAGCAGGCTCAGTTCTGATCCCAGCACAGAATTTAAGGAGCAGTTTCCCCCACCCTTTGCTGCAAATAATAATGAAGATGGTGCTCTTTTTAAGCCCTTGGTTTATCATTTAAAAAAAAATCTTTATTTTTAGTAAGATGAGGACAAAGCCACCTGAAGTTTGCTGCTTTTAATGGGATTATTTGGCACAGAAAGGGGAATTAGCTGAGGGATTTCATCCCAGACCAACTTCATCCCAGGCAATGGAAAGGAGTATTTTTCCTGATATTTGCCCTGAATAAATTGGTTTTCCCAAGAGATTCTCCACTAATCGTCACTCCTCCATAAAGCCAGGAACAGACCAGGAAATGAGGTGCTATTAAAATTTCAAAATAAGAAACCAGACTCCTTTGGAAGTGCTGGATCCCTTTTTTTTTAAAATCAAAATCTGCCTAAAGTTCCATTCCTAGAGGAATTCCCAGCTTGGTCAACTGAGCAATGCCAACTTTTTTTTGGTGAAAACAGGAAAAAACCCAGCCTGAATTTTGAAAGCAGGAGGCTTCTGAATTCTTCAAGCTTTTAAAGAAATCATTGGAAATATTCTTTTTTTAAAAAAACACTGCAAGATTTATTAAAAACATCTTGATTAAATCTCTCTGTGAGTGAGCACAAAGGACGTTGTCCCAAACAACCTGGAATTGCCAGTCTTTAAATATTGATAAAGTAAATAAAATGTTCGGCTTATCTGCTCTTATATGAAAACCATCACTAGTTAATGGCAGTGTTTCAGGGCATAAAAAACTGGAATAAATTGGAATTACTGATTATAAAAGAAAATGACTGCTTAGAAATGAATTTAGAAATGGAAATGCTCAGAAATTAAAGTTTAACACGATCTCAGCTTATCTGCTCTTATACTAATATGATTATGAGTAATTAGGAGTAATTATGAGTGATTAATGGCAGTGTTTCAGAGCAGAAAAGTGGCACAAAACTGGAATTATTGATTATAAATTAAAAAGAAAAAAAGATATGAGAGTGCTGACAGCAGCACCTTGGTTCTCTTTGAAGAATTAAATGGATGAATATTACTAAAACACTTAAAATACACTCATTTTTCTGGGTTTTTTACACCCTACTGAACAAAAGACCCCACGTACCTGATTGACCTGGAAATAGCTTCCATCAGCTTCGATTTTGATCTTTGCTGCTGCTTTCCCAGGCTTTTTGTCCACTTTTACAGGCTTGATGCATTCCTGCAAGAGCAGCAAAGCCTGGAAGTGAGGAGCTGAGCAAGGGAGAGGGGACTGAACAGAAATAAAGGGATCAAACACCGGTTCTGGAGTGAGCCTGGTTCCTCCCCCTCAGAACAGGCTGGATTTTCTCCGAGTTTCTTTCAGCACGGTAAGAAAAATGTCAAAGCAAAGGCTTCTCACCCCTTTTGTACAGGAAGAACACTTCTCCAGCATCATCCCAAACCCACAGGATAATTCTGCTGCTCTTCCTCAAGAACTCAGCTCTGGTTTTGGAGCCTTGACAAGAACAGAGCCTGGCCAGCCCCTTCGTCCCCCTCCTCCTCCTCCCCAAAATCTGGGAGCAAATCCTGACTCCTGGCAGCAGATGCCAGCCCGCGGAGGTGTGGTCAGTGCCCAGCGTGTGCCTGGTGCCACCGAGGTTTGATTTTGTGGCACAAGGGTCTCTGAGGAGCTCCGCTGGGCCGCTGCCGCTCTGCTCCGCTGTCCCAGCACAACTCCCAAGGGTTTTCCTGCATTTTGTGCAGTTTTGATTGTTTCAGCACCCCGTGACTCCCTGTCCCACTTCTCCTTTGCCTTTCATCATCCTTCCTCTGCCAGCTTGAGGTTCCCCCCTAAATCAATCTATCTTTGCTACGTTTTGCAGGATTCAGCGCCTTGCAGGAACATTTCATTCTGATTCTTCACTTGAAACACAAAAGCGGAGCACATTATTTACGTGAATAATTCCCTCGGAAACCCAAGTCCTAACCGGAGAATTAACTATTTCCCTTTCCACTGATCTCATCTCGAGTCGGTTTTTCTGCAGTATTTCTCAGCAAATACATCCAGGGTTAATATTCCGCATTTTTCCAGTGCCTGAAGCCTCCGACAGGAGCAGAGCCGATCCCTCCTCGCTGCTCGTTCCCTCCTGAACGCTGTGCACTCCCTCCTACCCTCTGCCTGCAAGGAAACCTGTCCAGGCTTAAACTTTAATTGGGGAGGCTCCGAACTAACATTCCACACGGCTTTCCCCATCGCGGTGGGAATAACTCGGCTGCTGCTCCAAGATTTCGGGCTGCTCCAGAGCCTTGCCCTGCGCGGTGCTGGAAGGGACAGCGCAGAATCTTAATTTTTATCCCTTTTTCCATTCCCAGCAGCAGCGGGGGGAGGTCTGAGGGGGCTGGGCACGGTCCCCCTGCGGTGACAGCGCGAGGGGCAAAGAGAGCTGAGGGTGGCACCCCCCTGCCTCCCCTCAGGGCTGGGTCCGCGCCCTCCCCAGGGCCCACCCCGCGGGCCCCGGGGCGGGGGCAGGGTCTGGCAGCCTCGTGGGCCCCCGGCCCTGGGAGTCCCCAGCCCTGTGAGCCCCGGCGCGGCCCCACCTGCGAGGGCGCGATGAAATCGTCGAGCTCCGTGAGCTGCAGCACCCCGCTGAACCGGGCCGCCATCGCCGCCGCAAAGCGAGCCGCCACACTATCGTACAACGTGACGGCCACACCGCCGCAAAGCAAGCCGCCACACTATCGTACAACGTGACGGCCACACCGCCGCAAAGCGAGCCGCCACACTATCGTACAACGTGACGGCCACACCGCCGCAAAGCGAGCCGCCACACTATCGTACAACGGGCCCGCCACACCGCCGTAAAGCGAGCATCCACACTGTCGTACAAGGGGAACGCCACACCGCCGCAAAGCGACGCGCCACACGTCGTAAAAGGGCCCGCCACACCGCCGCAACTGTAATATCAGATTGTGTACTTTTGTTCTGTAGATATCAACTTTTTGGAATAAACTGATAATATATAAGGTCGTTTGGCGTCCTAAACAAATATAAAGGTGTCAGCACTAGGAAAATTTGGTGGTAACTCCTCTTCTTTCACGCACACCATGGTGGCTGTTGAGAATCTCCTGCCTCAAGGGGAACCCCAAAATTAAATCCTAGCGAATGTGTCAGGCTCTGAAAGGTTAACAGCAATAATAGTAATAATATAATTTGTGTGAATTAGGTACAAAATTAGGTGGAGTTCCTCCTGCGTGCTGTTTGGAACGGGGACGTTCGGGCAGCTCCTGTGGGTACCTGTTTATTTATCAGACACTGCCGTGGAGCAGGAAAGGGTTAAACCTTCCCGTTCTTCCCCTGAGGCAAATCCCTGCAGGTGCTCGGCACAGCCGGGAGCTAAGGGGGTGCTTAAGGACAGGATTTAGGGCTGGGAACAGCTGGAGTTTAGGGAGAGTGAGAGATAGGGTTTAGTTGAGTTTTGCTCTGCTTTTCTTGGTTGGGCTGTGCAGGGCCTGGCACCCACTGCAGGTGGCTCTGCACACACGCCTGTGTGTGTCTATTTACATTTATATTTACAATTTTATTTATTTTTATATTTACATTTCTATTTGTACCCGCACACGTTCAGCTGCTCTGTCCCATCCCCAGGTGTCAGCCTTGCTGTGAGAAGCACCTGGGGATGCCCAGAGCCTGTTTCCAGGTGCCGGACTCCTACAGGAGCTCCTTTCCTGGGAGCTGCCTGGTGCTGGGGAATAAGGAACGCTGGCAATTCCAGCTGTGTTTTGTGGAGAGGGCTGAGGATCCTTAGCAGGAGCTGGGGCATTCCTGGTGCCCCCAGAGCCTCTCCTGGCCCTCGGGAAGGTGAGTGTGTGCTCTGGGAGAACCCACCCAGCCCAGGACGTGGGACTGGGAGAACATTCCACAGTTGCTGGGTTTTTAACCCTGTGGGCGCTGCTGGGATGAGATGAGCTGGTTCTTCCTGAGCAGCCTTGTGAGGCTGGGCTGCGTTTTGTCAGCCCCCTCCTGCTGCAAGCTGCTCTCCCGGTGACCTTAAAACCTGTCCCGCTTGTCCCTCCCGGCCCCTGGTGTGTCAGGAGTGTCCCCAAGGCACGGCCCTGCCCTGTGGCCCAGCAGGTTGGGCTGGGGCACTGCTGAACCCATTTCTGCTCTCTAGAGAGGCTGCTGGCTCACCAAACCTCGGGAGAGAGGGAAAGCACACGTCAGAGCAATTACCTTTCCTTTTTTAGCTTGTTTGGATTGCAGTTCGGGACGGGGTTGGAGCGGTACCTGTAGGTGGTTTTCGACTTGTGCAATGCAAATATTACAGCAGGGAGGGAGGGAGAAACCAAGGGAAATCTCTTGTGCAAACCTCCAGGAAGGCGCGGTGGGATGGTTGGGGTTTAATTCCAGCTATAAACGGGTATTTGATGCTGTTGATATTGATATTTGGCCTTTTTATTGTGTCTTCATTGTCTCTGTGACGCTTCCTTCAGTGTGCAGGAGGCAGCTGTGGGAGGGCTGTGTGGCCAGGGCAGGGCTTGCTCTGCAGTTCCCACAGCAGGGGATAAATCAGGATTGGGTTTTAGAGGGGTTGGAGTGTTTGGTGGTAGGAAAAGAGCTCTGAGACCCCTGG
Source organism: Dicrurus megarhynchus (assembly GCA_013399195.1). Lineage (NCBI taxonomy): Eukaryota > Metazoa > Chordata > Aves > Passeriformes > Dicruridae > Dicrurus > Dicrurus megarhynchus. The sequence continues at coordinate 775,164 of VXAD01002239.1, read as the reverse complement.
CTTCCCTCTCTCTTTACAAATTAAAAGCCCCCTCAGGTGAGGGGCTGTTGGCACAGGCAGCCGAGGGTGGGATCACAGAATCACTGAGGTTTAAAAAGACCTTTAAAAATCCAACCATTCCCCCAGCACTGCCAAGGCCACCACTAAAACCTGTCCCCAAATCCAGCTTTTAAATCCCTCCAGGACTGTGGCTCTACCACCACCCCGGGCTGGACGAACCTTTGGGTGAGGAAATTTTTATTAATCTCCAATTTAAACTTCCCCTAGTGCAACTTGAGGCCATTTCCTCTTGTCCTGTCCCTCGTTCCCTGGGACAGACAGTCTTGCATGAGCTGTGAAACACAAACCCTCTGCTGACCCCTCTGGCATTTTTAGGTGTGGGCTCAGCAGCACCTTGGAGCCAAAATTGTTTCCTTTCCCATATTCCCTGCTCGTAACTGGAGGCTTGAGCAAACAGAGTGACACAAGCTCCTTAGTGAAGCAAATATTGCCATGTTTATAAAAACCTCTCTGCTGGTGACATTTAACGAGCACCTGCGTCACCCCCGGGGTCACAGGGCTGCTGTGACCTTGCACATCCTTCCACAGGTCTGTGCCAGCCTCAGAATCCATGGATTTGCAGGGAAAGGTGGCAGCTGGAACAGCCCCACACGCTGTGAACATCCCCGTCCCCATTGCTGCTACACCCCTGTCCCTCCCAGCCCTGCCAGAAAACCCAGGATGAGGCTTCCCAAAAATGCATCTCGTGCCTCGTCCCGGCACCTGTGAGGCTGCCAGCACAGAACGTTGCTCCAGGCGAGGTGGTTGTGAGCCTGATCCACCCTTAATCCGGGGATGAGCACCTGGAGAGCTCTCCTGGGTGACTGCAGGGTTGGGGACAGGGGTTTGGGGGAGTAGCAGGCTCCGCTGTGGGCTCTGCTGGCCGGGTCACGGCTCTCCCCGGGGGCAGGTTTGGGCAGAGCCTCCTCATCTGTGCTTCTGGAGAGGAAAGGGAGAGGTTTCACCCAGACTTTGAGATATTGGGGAATTTCCTCTGTGTGCCGAGTCCCACTGAAGCTGAGCTCTCTCAGGCAGGGTTAGAGGAAGAGCCAAGTGCCAGGGATGGCCTGTGCTAACAAGGTGATTTTTGTGGGCTGGGAGCTGTTTATTGCTCAAACCACAGGTTTGGCATCACCTGTGTCCCTTTGTCCCCCTCTGGCAGCTCCGCCCAGGCTCTGGCAGGAAACCTCTGCTCCTGCCCCTGCACAAGAGGAGCTTTGCTCCGGGCTGGGACTGACCTTCATGTCTCCCTCTTTCCGTCTGCTTTTCCCTCCAGAGAACCTTTTAAAAGCTGCTGTTGTGTCGCTGATCCAAAGGGTTGGACAGTGCAGCTGTGCCCTGATGTGCTGCTCCCAGATTTCCCGGGGTTTTTTACCTTGTCTGGGTGTTTTGCTGCATCTCCATGGGAGATTCGCTCCTGGACTTACGTAAGGAAGGGATCTGTGATGGACATGAGCCACAAGATGAGTTCACCTTCCCTTTTAGACCTGTCTCCAAATCCTCTTCTCATACGTGGGCTGTGCTGCCCCAGCAGGGCCCTGACAGATTCCTCTTCAAGAGACAATGAAGAAACAAAAAAGTGAATTCGAGCTTTTGAAAATGCTTCCAGGAGCCTCCTTTGCCTTTCTGCCCCCTTAGCACAGCTGGATTTTCCTTGCTGGGTGGTATTTTCTTTGAGCCTTTATATCCATTTCCACAGCACCTGCAAGGCTTTAATCTTTTAATGCCCCTTTCAGCTTTTATTCCTGAAGCTTTCTCCCTTTCTGCTCTGTTATTCCCGTTCTTAGAGCTCTCCAGATTCTGGGCCGTGTTTGGGCTCAATGCCAGGAGGGCACTGGGTTGTCCTGGCGAGTGGTGCCGGCCTGAGGAGTTTGGCTGTGGTTTAACTGCTTTTGGGCACAACCTGAGCCTTACAGGGCTGCTGTGCCGAGCCAGGGTTAGACCCGGCTTTCCTGAGCCAGCACAAAGCCCCTTTGTCCCGGCTGCCCGGTGCTGGGTGTGCCGGTGCTGCTGGAGGTGGGACTGGGGAGGATTTATTGTCCCTTGTCACAGCTGGCCGAGCACAGGAGCGGTCAGTGCCCGCCTCAGGGGCACCGCAGGGCACTCGAGCCATGCCCGGTGCTCCCCAAGCCCAGCCAGCCTGGGTGGGAAGGCTCGGTCATATTTATTTCGGGGCTGTCCCACCCTGTGCAGCCTCTCCACGGCCTCTCCTCCCACCCAGCGCTGTCGGTGATCCTGATGCACAACTGGGATCGGATTTTTGGGAGAATGAATCTTGCAGAGGGAAAGGAGGCAGAGGCAGGGCTCGTGTGTAATTGCGTTGGGCTAAAGGGGATCATTTACTGCGGGTGAGCTCCAAAATCCCCCTCGCAGGCCTGTGCAGGCCTGGTGGCACCTCGGGGGTGGGCTGGGTAGTCCTGGACGCCTCTCCCAGGGATGCCCAAACCCTGGAAGCGTCCAAGGCCAGGTTGGACGGGGTTTGGAGCCACCTGGGGTAGTGGAAGGCGTTGGGGTTGGAACTGAGCTTTAAGGTCCCTCCCAACCCCTGAACATTCCATGACTCCGGTCTGGCTGCAGTGGCAGAGCCCTTTGTTTCTGGCTTGGTTTTCTCTCATATGGAGCCACAGATTTTCCAGCAGTTCCCCATCCAGCACTTTTCCATCTGATCCTGTCATGGACAGCCTGTGCACGGAGAGCTGAATTTCCAAAAGGTGCAGAACACCAGAGCTTTGATAGTTGAAACCTGATGGAAGGATCCCCATCCAGCTCCAGGCCACCTCCTCTGGGTATCCTGGAGAAGAAGCCTCTCGCTTTGAACTCTGTGAATTGGCCAAATTACAAAACGATGATGATTTTTTATGGATTTGGGTGGCTTAGGATGGGTGTTGGTGAGAGTCACGCTACTTGTGGGGATCCTCTGAGTCAGACGAGCTGCGTTTGTGACTGGCTGCTGCGCTAATTCCAGAGGAGCTGATAAGGACGTGAAGTGTGCTGAGAAAAGTGGGGGTGTGGAGGGAGCTGGGGCTGCCCGGGGGTGTGGTGGTGCTGGGAGGTGACAGTGACACGAACAGGAGTTATTTGTGGTCAGGAATGGGCAAGCCTAGGCCTGGCCCAGAGCGGGGCTTTGCAAAAACTTGTCTGGACTAGCACCAATAAAGTGACCAAACAGTGACTTTTCCAAATCTGAGGATGTAAAATTACCCTGTAGTGTCCAAAGAAACAGCTCCCAGTCTGACATCCGTGTGGATCATGGAATAGTGGAATGTCCTTAGCTGGAAGGGACCACAGGGATCATCCATCCCAACAATCCCACCCCGGGCATCCCTGGCAGCGTTTTCCCAATGCTCCTGGCGCTCTGGCAGCCTCGGGGCTGTGCCCATTCCCTGGGGAGCCTGGGCAGTGCCCAGCACCCTCTGGGGGAAGAACCTTTTCCTAATATCCATCCTAACCCTCCCCTGGCACAGCTTCATCCCATTCCACGGCCTGGCTGGCTGACAGAATTCCCACATATTTCTCTTCGGGATTTCCCAGGTGGAGATGATTGGGGTACACAGAGATTTGCGAGAAATTCCAACCGTTGCAAGCTCCTGAAGCGAAATTCCCTGGTGCCAAACATTCCCTGAGCGCCTGGAGGAGGGTGCTGCCCCTGGAGGATCGAGCACGGATTGATTTTTGTCCCGTGCAGGGCAGGGAGGGAATCCAGCTTCTGCCGTATCCTAGGAATGCCAGGCATTGCCAAACAGCCCGGGTCTTTGTCCTGCAGCCCGTGTGTACTCTCAGGGACTCAGGGTGTGGCCAGGGCTCCGAATCCATCCCGCAGAGATGCAGGCGGAGGAGCCGGGGCCACACCCCGCCTTGCTCGGTGAAAAGGAGCCCGCTATGCCCGGAGCCTGCCCAGTTGGGAGCAGCAGCCACAGGTGAGTGTCACAGGGTCCCCTCCGAGCAGCCTGTGCCACCTCCTGTCCCTCTGCCACCACGGACCTGCCTCAGGCGTGGACAGCAGTGAGCTGCCTTAATTAACTCCAGATTCTCCCCGCGCTTTCCCGGCTCCCCCCCAAGAGTTTTTCACCTCTTTTGGGTCTAATTTGGGGGTTTGTGAAGGGTGTTGGCGTGTCCAGATTTCCACGTGACACAGCCACGTTTGACTTTCCTCCTCTGAGGTTGGCTTTGCCATTAATTTATTCCTATTTGGATTTGCCTGGCTGAACGAAGGTGACTCCTGTGGGTGTTCTGAAGATCTGTCCAGAAATGCCTCCTCTGCTCCCAGGGCTGGGATTCCTCCTCCTGCTGGGTGAGTCTGGCTGTGGAGGGAGGGGTGTCCCAGGAGGGTTTTCCATACCAGAGATAATCCTCAAAAGGGGGAATGGTGCTGGCAGACCGCTGGATGGGACTTTGGTGGTTGCTCTGCATCCCCAGCCTTTCCTTGTCCTGTTTGTTATTGGATCCATGAGTGAAATATTTTCTTTTGGGTGATAAACAGGGTGGGAAGATACAATGGGATTGATTCTCCTCTGTCTTTTCAGAGCGTGTGCTCACTGTTCCTTTTGCTGGAGTATCCAGGTGTCTCTGGGAAAGCACTTAAGGAATTATCACAACTGATTGAATATTGAATAATAAATCCCAGAGTAGTTTGGGTTGGGAGGGACATTAAATCTCATCCAGTTCCATGGGCAGGGACACCTTCCACTGTCCCAGGTTGCTCCCAGCCCTGTCCAACCTGGCCTTGGACACTTCCAGGGATCCAGGGGCATCCCCTGGGAAATCCATTCCAGTCCCTCCTCACCCTCACAGGGAGGAATTCTTTCCCAATATCCCATCTGTCCCTGCCCTCTGGCAGTTTGGAGCCATTCCTCCTTTCCCTGTTACTCCATCCCTTGTCCAAAGACCCTCTCAAGCTCTCCTGGACCCCATTCCTTTGTCTGTTAATTAGTGACAGTTCTCCATTAATTAAATAATTACAAAGGTGTAGCAGCTGGTAATTAAGCAAGGTGTTGTGCTAATTAAGGACTCATCCAAGCTGCTTTAGAATCCCTCCCTAATGCATTTCGTTGGGATTGTGGACACATCCACACCCAGGAAAGGCACTGCCCTCCTCCTCCTCCATCACCCTGTGCCATCCAGCCGTGGCTCCCTGTGTCCCCTCCCTCTCTCTGCTCTCATTCCGCTGGTTCTGTCCCACCAGGAACACCGGGAAGCTCCACCTTTCCCTTTTTTCTGTGCGTGAGGGATGCTGAGCATGGCAGGCTCAGGGAATCACCCTCCTGCCAGGTTTATCCCGTGTGTGCTGCTCCTGGGCTCCTACCCTGGCGTTTCCCACCTTCCCAGCTCCGGGGCACTGGCAGGGAGATGGAAGTCGCCATCAGGATCACTCTGGAAGTCAGGGAATGAGGGACAGCCGGGTGGAGGGTTGTGCAGAGCTGCCAAGGAGGAGCAGTTTGACTTTTCCCGGTAGATCCCTGCCGGGCTCTGGGGGAGGGCTGTCCTGCACTGGGGTTCCCACACCAGCACAGGGGTTTTGATCCATTTGAGGCATCAGCAGGAGAAATAAGTGAAATCCAGCACAGGCCAGGCTCCCATTCCCATGTGGGGGCACTGTAAGGAACAAGAAGCTGCAAAGCTAAAAGCACATGGAATGAACTGAGGTGATTCCTGGGCTGATCCCTGCCTGTGGAGCAAGGAAATCCTGGAGAGTTGTCCCCTGAGTGTTGTTTCTGTCCCTCCCCTGCTGTCCCTCTCTGGGGACAGATGCAGGACATCCCCCGTGTCACCTGGACACAGCCAGGCTGAGCTGGGGCGGGGGGGCAGAGGGCGACCTCGTGTCTGTCACCCCTCAGGGACCACAGCAGGAAGGAGAGTGTGAAATTCTGGGTGCAAAATGAGCACTGAAACCCTGCAGAGAGCTGAGCGATGGCTGGGGCTGAGCGGTGGGCACGAGCTTTGTCCTGTATTTGCTCTAAAACCACAACTCGTTGTGTTCCAGGGTGGCAGGGAGCTGCTGCAGCTGCTGCTGGGACACAGCTGGTAAGGGGACACTTTCCGTGCCTTAATTATTTTTCCCCTGATGAGGGAAATTTTAAAACCTTTTTGCCAGACGGCGCGGAGACGAACGGGACCTTCAGCCTTCCTTGCTGGAAGATAGCTGTTTGTTAAGTCTTATCAGAGAAATGTAGCCGATGGCTGGGCTTTAGACATAGCACAGAGCAAAGAATGCCAGAAATGGCCGCTTTATCTTGATTTCACACTCTTTTTAAAGGTAAATCACCCAATTAAAACTTAAAACGAAAGATATTTTCTTTTTTCTACCAGTGTTCAATAATTCACCCTGTCACGTCGACAGGAACTTCAGAATTTTTTATCCAATCATTCCAAATTACTTTTACAGCAGGATATGGAGTACTAGAAGAAGAAAAAGGGTCTAAAAGACAGCTATTATCCTCCATTTTGAAGTTTTTTGCTTTTATCTATTTACCATATTAACAAACCTAAAAAGCCTAGATTTTTTTTTACCCTGAGACAACCTCACATAATATCCCATCACCTAGTTCACATCAGTGTAGATTTTAATTCTTCCCTGAGAGTACATAGATTTCTCCATGGACAAAGGTCAGAAATGCTGATGTACAGGGGGGTTTTATTCTTCAAAACAGGCAGAGAGATATTCTCTGCATTCTGGACTCCAGCAGTAAGGCAAATCCGTGTGTTCAAAACATTCCAGAATGGTTTGGGTTGTAGGGACCTTAAAGATCATCCAGTTCCAACCCCCCTTCCTCTGGAACCACACTCAAACGTGACCGTGCTCAGATCATCAGGAGAACATTCCCTCCTCATGCCTGAGGGGTGGGATAACCTGGCACTTTCCAGCTGCTTGAGATACAGAGCAGTAACCTGTATGAATTTAATGGATTGGGAGCTCTGGATCTGGGATTTGAGTGTGTTCAGGTCACATCCCAATCCACACAGCTGCAGCTCCCACCTGTCTGTCTGCAGTGATCACAGATAATGTTAGAACTGCATTTTAACATCATCTCTCTTCTCTTTCTCCTGGTGCAGTGCTCCAGCTCCCCCGTCAATGGTGAGTTTCTTCCAAAATATCCTCCACCGGGAAAATTCAGACAGGGTTCCGTGTGCCAATTCCTCTCACAACTCCTTATCTTTGTCTCTCTTTTCATTTTGGGAATCAGAATCTGCCGTGTGTGCCTCGGTGCAAAGGTATGTGAGCCATCCACAGACACTTGTGGCAGCATTTCCTTGGGAGTGATTCTGGTTTCTTGGGTTAAAAAGGTCCCTCTCAACCTTTTTTTTGCCCAAAAAGCCCCGGGGTTGCATGTGGGCAGGGAGGGCTCTGGTTGCACTTGTTCAAACAGTGAAGGGAAAGTGCCTTCCCAGGGTTTTGTGTCTGTGCAGGACAAAGAAAGGCAGGGCCGGGCCCTGGGGAGGCAGCCAAGAACCTTGGCATTGGTGCTGAACTTATCTTGGCTCCGAGTGGAGCTCAAACAGCTCCACTCCAGACCTTCAGTGATCTTGATTTATACCTGAGGGTCAACAATGCACCCCTCCCCTGTCCCTGCTGCCAGCAATCCTCATCCTGCGCTGTCACTCTGTCCCCCTGTGTTTGCTGTGTGGGCGGGGCCGCCTGGCTCTGCTCCTGCTCCGGATTGGGAGGGCTGGATCCTTTCCCTGCCTGGGGGGAACAATCAGGCAGCAAAACGCTGCTCAGGGGCACTCAGGCACTCAGTAAATCCTTGCCAGATGTGCTCTGGGCCGGGTTTGCAGCTGGGCTGCTGAGGGGTGCCAGTTCACATCTGGATCTGTCCCCCTCCAGTTCTATCCCTGTCCAGATCCGTCCCCAGCTGGTCCTGCTTTCCTCTCCCCACCCAGTTCTGCCCCAGCGCCCCACCAGTTCTATCCCACCCAGTTCTGCCCCAGCTCCCCACCAGTTCTATCCCCACCCAGTCCTGTCCTAGCTCCCCATTCCCAGTTTCCCCCATTTCCAGCCCATCCTGCCCCAGCTGCTGCAGCTTTCCCAGTGCTGTCCTTGCTTTCCCCCAGTGCCAGCCAGGAGCAGTTCCAGGAGGTGGCCCGAGGCCAAACGTCCCCGTGCAGCCTCACTTTTGGCCAATTCGCCTGTGCACAGGTGAGGAAAACCCCCTGCTTCCCGTGGTGCTGGGATTTGTTTTCCTTGGGAATTCTGTCACTTCTGGCTTAAAAACAGCCCCAGTGGTGGCTGTGGGTGGAGCAGTCCAGGTTTTCATCCACCCCTAGCCCCGAGCTGTGGCAGTGCCACCCCCCAGGGGACACCTCTTCTGTGCCATGGGGCTCAGGAGTGGCCAAACCACCACAGAGACCTTTTGGAAGTGGTGATTCCCTTCTCCAAACCACCCAAGTGAGAAGGAAGGTGGGACAAAGGAACTTTCCCAGTCAAATTGGCTCTTAAAAATTGGCATCACAGCTTTGGAACAAATGTCTGCAGGAGGGTCACCCCAGGTCATTGGGATAAAGCACAGTTAAAAGGGGTAAAAACACAATTAAAAGGGGTAAAAACACAATTAGAAGTGGTTGCAGCCTGGAAAATGCCACCTGGGATAGTCCAGGTTTACTTTCTTTCCTGCTTTTGTCATTATCTCTTAAGTTGCTGCCAGTGATTGCAATTAAATTGACAGCAATTTGTGCTTTTTCAGTAAATATTTCTAACAAAAAGATGGCATTTCTGCAAGTATTTGTCAGTGGGGTTTTGTGGGGGGGGAGGCAGGCGCGTTGTGGATTTTGGGATTTGTTTGTTTTCTTCATGGTTTTGTTTTTGTCTTCTACTGTTTGTAAACTGTTTCCCTGAAAAAATGTTTGGGAATTAGAGAGTTCCCCATGGAAGTTTCTAGTTAGATCAAATGGCAATTTTGGGATTTTTTTTTTTGATAAAGCTTTTAAAACCTGTGCCAGTGTTTTACCCCCCTCAAGGGAAGAATCCCTTCCCAAATGCCCAGGTGTGGATGAGCCCCCTGAAGGTGATTTCACCTCTAAACATGACCCATCCTTTATCACCTCAGTTGCATTTCCCTTTCCTTTTCCAGGGAGCTTGGCTCCAGGACCTTCAGGATGATTTCCTTATATCCTTATATTCCTGCCTGGCCTCTAAACCTGCCACAGCCGTGGATCCAGAATATTCCATTCTGTTCTTTTCCAAATATGATGCCAAGAAGCTTTTGGCCTCCCTGACCATGTTCAGCCAGCGGGTGAGTATTCCCAAATGCAACTGTTTGTTCTCCAGGGAAAGGCTTTATTTCAAATCCCCTGATTTTTAACCTTGTTTTGGAAAGGGCCCCAATCCAACCAACAATTTCTGTTCCTAGCATTCAGATTTGCTTGGATTTGATGTCTGGTTAGAATTCCCTGTAATTCAGTGGTTTCTTCTCCTCTCCTACTTCCAGTTTTCCCACGTGCCCCTTTCCCTGGAGTGGAGCCTGATCTTCATGAACGGTCTGTGGGAGAGGATGCTGCGAGTGCCTGGCATGGAGACCCCCCCAGTGCTGGCCCAGTGGGTCCATGAGGGACTTGAGCCATTCCTGGTGGAGCCCAAGGTCTTTGGCTGCCTCCGTGCCAAGGGCGTGTCCTGTGAGGAATTCCGGCTGGTGTAAGTGAGGAATGTCCCCTCTTTGGATGTCTTAAATCCCTGGATTTAAGTTTTCATGCTGAAGGCTGTGGATGGACCATTTCCAGCAGCATCCTGGGGGCTCCTGTGAGGGAAAATCACTTTGGAAAAGGATGGGGTTGAGAATATCAGTGGGTTTTGTGAGAGCCCAACCCTGACCTCAGCAATGTTTGAGGTGTTTGCCTTACCCGTGTGCAGAGTCGCTGCCCTGGATGGAATCTATTCCCAGCTTCCCGTGGAAGAGCAGAGGAATCTTTACACTGGCATCAAGCACTTCCTCATCCAGGATGGTAAATGACCTGATTTCCCTGGGATCTGTCACAGGCCTGAGGCTTCACGGGGTTTTTGTGAATCTCCAATAGAAACAGGCTGGGAATGTCGGTAATTAGTGGATTCGGGAATTGTTTCCCTGCCTGAAGGCTTTATTAGCCCAGGACTTTTACAAATCAGCACAGTCAGGGCTACGCTGATTTAAATTCACTGCATTTCCTGCTTTTGCTGGGAAAAGGAGGCGCAGGGTTTGGTTCTGAGGGTTGAAAAATCCAGCTCAAAAAGGGCCCCAGGCAGGAGCTTCCATGCACTGATTGAATGTCCTGCAAAAAGCTTCTGGTGCATCTGGAGGGAGGAAGAAAGAGGCCCGGGGATGAAATATTTGGGGGGCTGGGATTCTTTCCCGAGGTGTTTGTCCTGTCCCGTGGGAATCTGTGGTGGATTTGAGTGGAAGGTGTGACCAGGGAGCTCTCCAAGGTCCCTGATGGACTGAAGCCTCTTCCACCTCCAGAAATCCCCAATTCCCACCAATTTCCTAACCCAGGCTGTAGTTTGATGGTGTCTCTTTTTCTGCCTGCCTGCCTGCAGAATCCAGCCAGAAATGCTACAGTGAGGCCATTCCCGGTCTGAATTCCACTGCCTGGTTTCGGAATTATCTCGGATCCTTTCTGGAGCACGCCACCGTGGAGGACCTGCAGCTTTTTGGGGATGAACCAACCGTAAGTGCAGCCTCCTGGGGATGGAGAGCCTGGGAGGTCACAATCCTGTCCTGAGCAAAGTCAGAATCCCAGAATGGTTGTGTTGGAAGGATTTAAAGCTCATCCATCCCATTCCACCCTCTGCCATGGGCAGGGACACCTCCCACTATCCCAGGGTGCTCCAAACCCTGTCCAACCTGGCCCTGAAATTCCTGGAATGTTGCCAGCAGGAATATTTCTCCTGTTAATTTGAGGTGAATAGTCACTGCAGTTCTTTTCCCCCATCGCGTGATGAGGGACTCGCACAGGAGTCGGTTTCACAAAGGGAATCCTGCAGGGACCAAACTGCAGTCAGTAAGAGGAACAACCCCAAACTTGAGCAAGATCCCAGTGTTTACTTGAAAACAACAAAAAAAAGAAACCTCAGCACAACTTTAAAGCCAGGTGAAAACCCTGAGGTTGGTTCGAGCTGTCCCACATCACTATCAGGATCCATCTGAATTATTTTCCCTTTTTGTTTTTCTTCACCCTCAGCTTCAAAAATTTGCCAGGGATCCGGTCGATGTGGAGATGGTTGGGAACCTCACCTTGCTCCGGGACACTGCTCTGTACTACACCCTCCTCCTGACCTCTGCTCCTGGTTTTCTGCTGTCAAGGTATGGATCTGATGGGATCTGATTTCCTGGGATGGCTCAGCGTGGGACTGTGACATAGCAAGAGTCTGAGTGGGGATTTCATTGAAACCTCTTGAAAGGTTCCATAAGTTTTCTGTTTAAGGGTTTCATTTTCAAAGAATCCCACAGCCCTTGGTTTTGAGGAGGGCCAGATCCCAAGTTCTATTTCCTGGGAGATGATTTCCCTGCAGTGCCGGCTCCAGCTGATGGCCAGCAGTGCTTCCAGAGCTTTTCAGCATCATCTGAGCTAAAAGGAATCAGGAGAAACGTGCCTGGAAGAGAGCACCCTCTGGAAAAGGGGGAAAGGTCTGATGGAGCCACCCTCTGCCTGGCAGCCTCTCCTTTTCTCTCCCCGCAGCCTCCCAGACAGATTTATTTGCTCCCTGAGCCCCTCGGCAGTGAGGAACCTGAGCAGGGAGGAGGCTTTGGGCGTGGCCCAGAGGCTCGGGAAGAGCTGCCTATGGACCAAGGGAATGCCTGGAGAGAGAGCTCCCTCCTCCCTGGCAGCGCAGGAACTGCAGGTGAGCCCCTGGGAATTCACTCAGCTGCACAAAACCTGGCGGGGCTGAGGCCCGGCTCGTGTGTCCCCTCTTGTCACACTCCTCTAGGTCATCTCGTGTCTTTATTGTGGTGTCTGGCTGGGTTTTCATCCCCTCACAGTTGTCAGTGCTGGAAGTGGTCTGTCCACAGCCTTCAGCGTGAAAACCTGAGCCAGAAATCCAAGGATTTAAGAGACCTCCAAAGGCTGTGGGATCCAATATCTCCCATCGTTCTCCTCTGACTCTGTTCTGTCTCCGTGGGGCCTTTGCAGGTCGCATCCTCCCTGGTGAGGAACTTGGAGGATTTCTCTCCAGCAGTCCTGGGAGCCTTGGGCCAGGCTGCCCTGGGGCTCTCTGTGTCCAGCATCCAGAACAGCATCCCTGAGGAGCACCTGGAAGCAGCTCTTCCTGCCCTGGGAAGCGTCCGTGGCTGGAATGCTGAGCAGTCCAGGGCTATTGTCAACAAACTGCTCCGCTCTGGCTACCAGGTACAGAGATCCACAAATCCAGGAGGGATTTCCTCATGGGAAGGGTGCTCAGGCACTGGAAAGAGCAGCCCAGGGAGGTTTGGGGTCCCCATCACTGGAGATGTCTGAGGAATGTCTGGAGGTGCCGCTCACTGCGCTGGGCTAGGGACAAGGTGGGGATCAGGCACAGCGTGGACTCGAGGATCCCAAAGGTCTTTTCCAGCCTAAATAATTCTGGGATTCCCTTGCAGATCCTGGATGGACAGAGCCTGGCAGAGCTGGGGAGTTTGGTGGGTGGCCTCAACAGCAGCACGCTCCGGAGCCTGTCCCCAGAAGTTGTCCTGGAGGCCCTCCAGCTGCCTGGGTTTGCCCAGCACATGGACCCACTGCCCTCTGCTCTGAAAAGGACCCTGGTGGAAAAGGTGACCTCGTTTTTCCTCTTCAGGCCTCCCAGAGGAGCAGGACTGGGAGCACTGGTCACCTGGGGCAGGGTGTGACACAGCTGCACGTGCAGATAGCGTTCCCTGTGGGAATTGTCATGGCCAGCCAGGGTGGCAGCAGGACAAGCGACTCAAGTCCTGTCACAGGGCCTGTGTCGATGTCCTTGGCCTGCTCAGCCTCTCGGGGACATGGGCAGGAGTGATTTGTTTTATGGGGTGGTCCCAGAAACTGCTTCCCAGTAGATGTTCACAGGGAAAGAATATAAATGGAGCAGAATTACTTCAAGATTGTTGATCCTGGAGGTCTTTTTCAACCTAAACAATTCTCTGGGTCTGTTATTGCCGTGATTTGGACTGAAACTGTGTGGGATTTCCATGGTTTGTTCTGTTGGGTTTTTTTTAAAGGTTTCCTCCGGTGTTGGCCACCCCGCTGAGCTGGTTAAACTCATTCCCAATGCTCTGGCCAGCTACATTCCAAAATCCCTGCTTGTTTTTGGGGAAGAGAAGCCAAATGTGCAGGACCTCAACGATAAACCGTGGACCAGAGAACAGGTGATGGGGGTGGGGTCCTCCTTCCCCTCCCTGCCAGCCCTGGCTTCTGTGGGGCCATGAGTTCCACAAATCCACCTGGAAATGGAGCCATTTCTCCTGGAAACCCGCTGACCTCTGCCTTTGCTTCCCAGGCTGCCATGTTTTTCAGCGATGTGGTAAAGGCAGAGCCTGACTTCGGCAGGTAGAGATGTTCCTCCTCTCCTTCCATTTTCTGTTTGTTTTCCTGGCAATTCCCGTGTTTCCTGTGGTGCAATATGGCATATCCACCCTGTTGAATCCATAGAAACAGATGGGAGATAAAATGTGAACCCAAACACAGACATGGAGCACTGAGATTTCCCAGAGCTCAGCTGTAAAATACACCCAGAGGCCACATTTTCTTTCTAAAATGATGCTTCTGGCTCAGGCTGCACCTGGAATCTTGCTCCAGATTGCCTCTGGAAGGCATTTCCAATCAGGGAATATGCCAGCCTTCCACAGGGCAGTTCCAGGAATTCATTTACAGGGGCTGATGTGTTTTTTGATATATTCGAGATGAAAATGATGAAAACCATGATTTATATCTGGAAAAACAGTGGGGTCAACAGTGACCTGCTCTGAATGCACCTTCCTGAAGGCCTTTCCCTTCTGTTTTTCCTTCTGGAAATTCCCAGGCTTTCCCAGTCTGTCCTCCAAGGCTTCACCTGTGCAGCTGCCAGCATTGTGGGAGCAGAAAGGTTTCAGGAGCTGGCCAAAGTCATGAGGAAGAAGAACGTCAGGCTGGGACAGGACCAGGTAGTTCCCACATTCCCAAGTGTTTGATGTTGTCCTGAAGGTTCCAAAGGGGATTGTTCACACTTGGAGTTCAGGGGCTGGAACAGGGATGTGTCAGGGGGGTTAGGATGGATTTTAGGGAAAGGTTCTTCCCCCAGTGGGTGACACAGGCACAGGGGGGTTGTTGGGGTGTCTGGGCAGGGCAGGAGCTGCACTTGGATGATCCCTGTGGGTTCCTTCCTGTGAACAGATGTCCTGGGTGTCCCTCCCACAGTTCTGAATTTCCTTGAAGAGAGGAGACGTGCAAACCCAATTTGGTTCTCAGGGAACCAAACCCTCCAATTTCCATCTTTTTTCATGCTTTTTTTTTTCTTCCTTTGGAGCAGAGTAAAATCTTTATTTTATCTTTTTTGTCTGTTTCATGGTGGTTTCTCTCCTTGATGTAATCTCTGGTGTCCTTCCAGCTAAGCTGCTTACTGAAGATGGTGACACTGCATGGCATTCCCAAGGATTTGGACAGTTACCCTGAAGACCTGTTGCTGTTTTTAAGGTAACTGTGCTGTGCTTTTCATGTTGTTGCCTTAGTACTCTGTGGGGAAAGCGGGATTAATTTATAAGCAGGCTGGTAATGTGAAGTTTGATTTGTATTTCAGAGTTGTTTAGGCCTCTTTCTGGGCAATAAAAAATGGGATTGCAGAAAGCTAGAGGAAGGTAGATTTATATGAGATGTTGGGAAGAAATCCTTCCCTGTGAGGAGGCCCTGGCCCAGATTTCCCTGAGAGGCTATGGCTGCCCCATCCCTGGAATTGTCCAAGGCCAAGTTTTAGCATTCCCAGGCCTCTGAATGTGCTTTTCCCTTACAACATCAAAGAAAACAGGGAATAAAGTGGATTTCCTTGTCCCACTTCCTTCCCACTGTGGTTCTGTATCAAAACCCTAAAGAGTTTTAAGCTGTGTCTCACAACAGTTTCCTGAAGGTGAGAATTGATATTTAAAGAATATGGAATGGAAGAGAACTAGGAAAGAACAACCCCTGGAGTTCAGCATGCAGGTGTGGAGGATGTTTTATCGGACGCTCTGCGTTGAGCTTGCTCTCATTCCTTAAAATTCATGGAGCGTTTGTCTTTCCAGCCCCTCGGACTACGCAGCCACAGGGAGCTGCAGCCAGTTCTTTATCAATGTCGGGAAGGCAAATGTGGATGTTCTGCCCAGAGAGGCCCCTCGGAGGCAGCAGCTGCTGCTGGAGGCTCTGGCGTGCCTGGTACGTGGGGAGGGACGGGGACCCTGCAGGGGTTGGGATCCAGGGATGCTCCATCCCGGTTAATGCCTCTGCCTTCGTTTCAGAAAATCCCTGGCACACAAATAAATGAGGAAAATGCCGAGATTCTGGGACGGCTGGTCTGTGACCTGGGTGGGGAATACATCAGGAGTTCTGGTGGCAGTTTGCTGAAGGATTTGAGCCAGTGTGGATCTTTCCTGCCTGACCAAGAAGAGGCGATCAGGGACATCATCAGCAGTGGCAACACCACCTTTGGGTATGGGTTTTTCTCCTGGATATCACCAAACTGTTCCCTTAATCAAACCCATTGTCCTACTAAGACCTGAGTGAACTCCAGCCAACCACCTTGAGCAAAAACTCGAAAAATTGATTGCTTTGTAGCTTTCCATTGGGTCTTTTATGTTGTTTTAATTGAAATTATTTCAGCTGAAAGGCCTGGGTGAAATTCTCCTGAAAAGTAAGCTGTCTCTCTTGCTCTAGTTAGAAAAGCTTTTCTTCTGGGTTATTTTTTTCATTAATCAAACTTCTCTGACTGGCCTGGAGATCACAGGTGAGTTCAAGCTGTTTGCTAGGCACAGACTTTGAGGAAACATTCTGCCTCTACCTGTCTAGTGACAGATGTTTGATAAATCCCTGATTCTAACACAGACGGAAGCAAAATATTTTCCTTCCTGTATCAGTTGAATTGAGCCATAATGAGCAACAGAAATTCTTTGGGTTCCATGCTTAAGAAATGAATGTATTTGTTCAAGGCCATTTTCCCACCCAGCTGCCCTGATTTATGTCCCTGACAACTTCTGCTCTGCTGCAATGAAGTTTTGGGCAGCAGGAAGTGATGGAGGTGTTTTAGGATTTAAACCCCATGTTTTCTTAATGTCAAATGTTACAAGGATGTAATCCCTGGGGGGTTTAAGGGTGTTTATTTTGGTTTTGCTCTTCCTTGAGAGCTAATCTCTGCTCATTTTTATCTGCAGGCCTCCTGCAGCGTGGTCAGCCTTCACCCTGAGCGAGCTCAGCGGGCTGATCCCTGTGCTGGATCACAGCATTCTGCAGCAGATTCCCAAGGTGGGTTCTTCAGACAGGGCTGGAGAGCTTGGGGAGCACTCCTGGGGCCTGGAGTTTGGGTGAAATATGCTGGGAGTTGTTGAGCCAGTCTGCTTTCAGCTGTTTGTCCTTTTAAAAGAAGCCTGGTGCCAAAGGGATGATGCTTTGTGAGGAGTGAGGGCTCCTCAAGCTGACAGCCTGGAACTGCAAATCCAGGTCACTGTCATCCCCTTCCTGTCACTGTGGGGAGAGCAGGAATGACTCTCCCAGTGCTTTGTGAGCAGCTGCAGTCACTGACGGGCTGGGGGATAGGGAGAGCTGAAACATTTCAGGAATTGCTTTTGGCTCAGCAAGGCCGGATCTCCAGGCTCAGAACCTGGAGTAGCAGGGGTTGTGCTGGAGGCACATCCAGGATTCCCAAATCCCCCTGATGATCCCTTTTCCTTGCAGAATGCTTTGACCACTTGGCTGAGAAACTTTGCCTGGGATTCCCCCCTGTCCAGGGAAGAGCTGGCCACCGTCGTTGGGGAGCTGCTGCCCCGCCGGCACAAGCGAGCGGATGGTACGGGAGCTCCCTCTGATCCAGAGCCATTCCCACTGGGATCAGGGGTCACCCTGGAGCCCGTGGCTTGCCAGGCCTTGGAAGGGGCTCCCAGGGAGGTTTGGAGTCCCCATCCCTGGAGGTGTCCAAGGAGCTCCTGGACGTGGCACTCGGTGCTCTGTGCCGGTGACAAAGTGCAGATCTGGCACAGATCAATCTTGGAGGTTTTTCCAGCCAAAATGATTCTGGGATTCAAAGCTTGGAGTGAAAGGATTTAATTTAACCCTGAGTTTGCCATGGCTTCACCAGGTTGCCCAGCTGACCTGAAGATAACAGAGGCAGTTCTGAACGATGACATGATGCCCACCTTCTACACCCCCGAGGAGCTGCACGCCTGCCTCCGGAACGTCTCCCTGGAAAATCATTTCTCCCAGATCTTCACCTACCCCTTCAGCATCCCGCAGCTGGCTGTGCTCAAGGAATACCTGGATGAGGTAATACCAGCCCGAAAATGTCAAATTACCACTGATGGGATTGCTCAGGGCCTGGTGAATTTGGGATCGCCAAGGATGTTTCTCCACTGTCTCTTGGCTCCTGTCCCAGGGTTTAGCCAGCTTTACTGATTTATTTCTTATCTCTTATTTCTAAATCTAATCCAAGTTTTCCTGGCCTGTTGGCCCTCAGCCTCTCACTGGGCACCTCTGAGAGGAACGTGGCTCCATCCTCCCTCCAATCTCCCATTAGAGAGTTGAAAACAGCACTAAAATCATAATTTCCCCTTTCCCTCAGAGTAAACCCCAGCTCCCTCAGCCCCACTGCCCCACTTTGTACCCATAACAGCGGTGTTTCCACAGAGGTATCCCAATGGTTATCCCGAAAACCTGCTCTCCAACCTGGGCTCTCTCCTTCCCCTCATCACCCCAGAGGAAATCTCCACCTGGAAGATAAACTCAGCTGACATGTTGGCTGCCTTCCTGAAAAGTCAGCCCTCGGATTCCCAGGTAGGAGCTTGGCTTTGCTTTCCTGGTTTGGGGGCTGGTTTAGGATTAACTGGGTGGGTTCTGAGGTGGTTGAAGCATCTTTGGTGCCACAACGTCGTCACCCACCCTCGAGGCCCAAACGAGTAACTTGAAGTTACTCCATTTTATTTTTGTAATTATTGCACCGTGTTTTTTTTGGGCATGAAACCACAAGTTCTGGTTCAATTAAATTCATCACATTAATTGTGTTTCCAGGCCTCAGCAGCAATTAAACGCTACGTGGGGCTGGGCAATGCATTGAATGCCACGGCCCTGAACGCCATCGGCACGAGCTACGTGTGCCTGCTGAATGCCACCGAGCTGGAGACCATCAAGCCCCCCAGCCTCAAGTGAGTCAAAAGCTGGCGTGTCCTTGGCTTCTTCCAAAAGCCCTTTCCCATTCTTTTTCTTTTTTCTGCACTCAGGGAAAGGAAATTTAAGAAGCAGTTCAGAACCCGCTCTGTGCCTGGGTTTAAAACCTGCTGGTGCCCATCCTGCTGATCTCCGTCCTTCCAGGCGGGGCTCAGATTTCCAATCAAACTCTATCTCAGCAGATCTGACTCTGTGCATGCTTTCATCTGCAAAAGAGTTAATTAGATTTAATTCCACAGAATTACTGAATGGTTAAGGTTGGAAAAGGCCTCTCAAATCATCACCCAGCACCATGGTCATCACTGAACCATATCTTCAAGTGCCACATCCTCGTGGTTTTTAAGCATTTCCAGTTTAAATTCCTCTGAAAGACTGTTAAATGAAATTAATTAATTACAGCTTGGCACACACACAAATTTGTTGGGCACCATCAGAGCCATCATCAGTTGAAGGACAAATTCTCAGCAGGAAACGGAGCCGTTACTTTTCTTTTCAGCTTCTTCCTACATCTGGGAAGAAGGGATCACCTGTGCTGTGCAGAGAATCCCAGAGGAACACTCAGAATATGTGAAAATTGAGCAGGCTGAAGATAACAAAAGCTTTTTGCACTCTAAATCTTTATTTCTCTGCAGATTGGCATCTCTGAATCCTTCAGCCTGCTCACAGCAGACGAAGAACATCTTGTATGAGAAAGCCAAAAAGGCTTTCTCTGACCAGCACCATTTACCTGCTTACTATGAGCTGATCTTACCTTACCTGGGTACGTAAAAAAATAGGGTGGTATGGGGAAAGAGAGCTCTTGGCCACAAGCCAAACGGGTATCACCATCCATCTAAAATCCGGGGAATTTTCAAAGCCAAGTTGTTAGAAGTTTGTCTTTCCAACCTGTAGATGGCATAAAATACTATTGAAGGATTCTCTGCCTGCTTTAAGTTGCCCAAATCAGTTTCCAGACCATCACAGGGAAAATCAAATTCAGGATTTATCTCACAGCCCTTTTCCACGTCACAAAATTGATTTTTTTTTTTCCCCATGTTAAGCCAAGAATTTTTCCAAGTTCTTCTTGTCCTTCTTTCCACTGTCTGGTGTTGCCACAGATTTTTAATGCCCAAAAAAAAAATCCCAATAAAAAAAGGAGGAGCATCCATGTATTTTGCAGTTGGACCTCACTGTGTTATCACCCCCAGCCTAATGAATTGTGGAGAAATCCTCATTTTGTGCAGGCACCCAGCATGGTTCCTTTGGGATCATCCAAAGGATGACCTTGATATTCTTGATATTCTCCCTCCTTCGGTGCCAGGGGGGGCTCCTGCTGCGGATCTCAAGGCTCTCAGCAAGGACAACGTGAACATGAACATGAGCACATTTGTGGCTTTGAGAAAAGAGTCTCTGATGGTGAGCTGGACCTTGGAATTCTTTAATTCCTTGCATTTTGTTATGTTGAGCAGTTGGGTTTGGTTGTGTTGTCCATTGATGGAAATCAGGAGCGATTCCAGCAAATTGAGAGTGATGGTAGACCAATAGAAAGTGGAGAAATGGCCTGAAATTCCTTACAAAATATAATTTGGAGTCCTAGCTGGATGCAAAGCCAGTGGAATTTCTTCAGGGCAGGTTTTCATAGTGGCAGGAGCAGGGGAAAGGCCCCATGAGACCACAGATCTCCAGACAAGGCAACCAATAATGTCACCAATTTGGGCAGAAATCCCAGTGATTTAGGCAGGGATGGGACCCCCAGCTGAATGTGGGAGATTTGGCATCAGAGGCCAACAGAAAGAGCCCTTGTGGGACCACCACCTCCCGAGGGAAGCTTGTCCCAGCGAAACCTCTCACGGGAATCTGTCCTTGTTCTTCCCCTTTCTCCCAATGGGAACCCCATCATTTCCCAGCCCAGAGGGGTCATTTCCATCCCTGCCTTCCCAGCCCTAATCCCTGCTCTGTGATTCCTCCTAGAGCCTGACACCCACGGAGGTTCAGGGCCTGCTGGGGTTGAACCTCCCTGAGCTGGCCCAGTGGCAGTACAAGGCTCCTGTCCGGGAGTGGATCCGGCTGCAGAGGCAGTCGGAGCTGGACAAACTCCACATCGGGCTCACAGGGGGCCTGCAGGAGGGCTACATCAACATCATCACCCCCAGATTCCCAGGTATTTTTAGGGCCTCTGGTGGTTGGGCTTTAAAGATTTCTTTTGGGGTTGCAGCAAGTTCAGCTCTGCTGAGGAGCCTGAAGCCCTGCAGGGCAAATTCTGGGTCCTATGTGAGGAGCAATCCTGGAATCCCACTGGGAGCAGCCTCACTGGCTGAATATCCCAAATGAGCGAGCACTTCCAGGCCTTCCTCCTCGGGGGTGTTGGATTTGGGCTTCGAGTCAGAATCACAGAGTGCTTTGGGTTGAAGGAAACTTGAAGATCCTCCAGTTCCAACCCCCAAACTCAGCTTGGTGTTTGCCATGGTTAGAAAGGCAGAGGGAGTCCCTGGATGGGGCACAGAGGGATGTTTTCCCCCTGGAGAAGTGGTTCAGTCACTGATTTCTTTGCTCTAATCCCCTCTTTGTCCTCCAGCACCATCCTCAGCCCCTCTGGGGACCGTGGCCATGGCATTCCACCTCCTGCCTGCCCTGCTCCTCAGTTTCCTCATGGTGTCCATCTTGTCTTGACCATCTCCTCCCACGAGGAACCAAGATGAGGGGGACCAGCCTGTGCCCCGCTCTGAGACCTGGAGCTCCAGGCAGCTGGGATCAGCCCAAGACTCACTTTTAGGTACTTTTGGCTTTCAAATCCCTTGGAAAAAAATCCCCCAGTTCTGTCTGAAGGGAAGAGTCCAGACTCTTTGGAGCAGGATCTTTGCCTTTGGTACAGCCCAAGCCCAGTTCAACCCCAAACAACTGCTAAACCACGTCTTACTGCTGGGTTTAAGGGTGAGTTCTGCAGGTTATAAATGACATTTCTCAGAGCCTGACCTCGTGACACTGCCAAGACCTCAGGGTGGGAGTGAAGTTTTCCGGCTGCTTGTAAATAAATCCTGGAATTGAGTAAAAATGCCAGAAGCAAAGTGATGATTCTCTGCTCTTCCTTGAGGCTGCCCTCACCTTGCTGTCTGCAGGAATCCCCCCAGATTAAGTGCTCAGAATCCCAGGATCTGCCTGTTACTTTTCCTTGGGGTTGGCTGCTCAACACTTAGGAGCTGAGGCCATTCTCAGCTTCCTCATATGGAGAGGAAAGGACTTTGTACAAGGTTTTCCATATTTTTTCCCACTCATTGGAAATATCTGTCCAAAAAAAACCCCTCAGTGCAACCTGCATCCAGCTCCTGCCATCCCCCTTTCCTCCAGGAAGAGAGTGTGGGAGGGAAAAAGGGATTTATATATTTTATATCTTATCAATCTTCATTGTCTGAGCTTTGTAGAGAGGGAACAGATCTGTCCTTCACTGAAGACTTTGGATTTATGCTGGAAAAACTTCCCCACAAAGCACTAAACACCTCAAAAACCACGTTGGATTAGGAAAAAATAGTTGATTGATGTTTTATTGTATAGCACTGAACAGTAATCAAGATAAATTATCTCCAGCTAATCATCCTGTGAGAGTCTGGGTGTGGTTTGAACAAACCTTGATCCAAAAGCAGTTCAGGAAAAAATTTAAATATGTTTTTGTGGGTGTCTCAGCTGCAGTGCTGGGCCACCAGTGACTCAGATCCCTGAGTTGTCCCACTGTTTAACAGATCCCAGTGGGATGGGATAGACAGAAAATCCCTGTTAGAGCTGGGCCTGGTGTTCTTGCCTTGGCAGAGCAGTCAGCGTTGCTGGTGGTTGTACTACAGGGAGTAAATCGCTAGTAAGGACCTGTGCGGCTTCTTTGGGCTGGAAAAATCAGTCCTCCTTCACTGCCCAGCCTCAAAAATAACCACCAAATTCTGTGCTGGCATCAAATGGATGAATTCTCTTCCTTTCCTGGGTTTCTGCTTTCCAGCAGGGAATTTCCCAGCGCCGTTTCTTTGGGATGGAGGGAGGGAGGGATGTGGCGGGTGGGTGGTGCTGAGGTGTGGGGTCAGAGCAGCCCCTGCAGCAGAACGTTCCCAATGGTGGCTGCCAGCACGGGCACGAGGCAGGAGGAGAGCCTGGATCCTGATCCTGGAGGGAGAACACAGGGAATGGGATTCTCCAGGTGCACAGCACACGTGAGCTGGCAGAGCCACGTCCCCACCTGTCCCCCAGCGCTGAATCCAGCCAGCAACAAGGGGCACCAGCCAACTTTGTCCTCACCATCATTCCCAAGCCTTTCCCGGTTCCAAACATTCCCGCCTTACCCGGCTTAGGCCGCAGGTTGATGTATCCGTCGGGTGTTGGTCGTGGTGACTCCGGAACACCTCCAGGTGTTGGTTTGGTGGTGGAAGAAGGGCTGGGAAATCCCAGAGGGGAGCTGGTCTGGCACGGCAGCGTGGTGGGCTTGGCCGTGGAGGAGCCGAGGCTTNNCCGAGGGTTGTTTGGGTGGAGATGGTGGAGTTGGGAATGGGGGTGGGCTTGGGGGGAGGGGGGGTCCTGTGGGGGGCTGTGGTGGCAGCTGGGACAGAGGTGGAGTGAGGGACAGGGGTGGCAGTGGGGGCAGAGGAGGGGTTGGGGACAGGGGTGACAGTGCTGTGGGTGGCAGTGGGAACAGAGGTGGAGTGAGGAACAGGGGTGGCAGTGGGGGCAGAGGAGGAGTGAGGGACAGGGGTGGC